>JAOVYU010000026.1:23747256-23760382 GCA_025674565.1 Synodontis membranacea
AAGTTAGACAGGTGCATAAATTTGGGCACCCCAACAGAGATATTACATCAATATTTAGTTGAACCTCCTTTTGCAAATATAACAGCCTCTAGATGCCCCTTTGATGAGTGTCTGGATTCTGGATGGAGGTATTTTGGACCATTCTTCCATACAATGCCGAGCCTGCTTCAAATCATCCCATAGATTTTTGGATGATAGGGGACTGTGATGGCCATTCCGGAACATTGTACTTCTCCATTGTAGATTTTGAACTCTGTTTTGGGTCAGTGTCTTGTTGTAATATCCAACCCCTGCATAACATCAACTTTGTGACTGATGCTTAACATTATCCTGAAGAATTTGTTGATATCGGGTTGAATTCATCCGACCCTCGACTTTAACCAGGGCTCCAGTCTCTGAACTACCCACACAGCCCCACAGCATGATGGAACCTCCACCAAATTTGACAGTAGGTAGCAGGTGTTTTTCTTACCCAGCCACAAGGGGGTGCACACTCTGGTGTATGCCTTCGTGCCGGTCCCAAGCCCGGATAAATGGGGAGGGTTGCATCAGGAAGGGCATCCGGCGTAAAAACTCTGCCAAATCAGACGTGCGGACAAAAAGATCCGCTGTGGCGCCCCCTAGTTGGGAACAGCCGAAATGGGGAGGAGGAGGAGCCGGTGTTTTTCTTGGAATGCGGTGTTCTTCTTCTTCCGCCACGCAGTGCGCTTTTTGTTATGACCAAATAACTCAATTTTTGTCTCATCAGTCCAAAACAGTTTGTTCCAAAAAGAATCCGGCTTGTCTTTTGCATAAGCAGAAAGGACTTCTTTCTCACCAGCCTGCCATACAGATGTTCTTTGTGCAAATTGCGCTGAATTGTAGAACGACGCAGATGTTCTTGCAGGTCTTTGGAGGTGATCTGTGCGTTGTCTGTTACCATTCTCACAATCAGCAACTGTGCCTGTGGCCTTCCACTTCCTGATTACATTCCTTACAGTTGAAACTGACAGATTAAACCTCTGAGATAGCTTTTTGTAGCCTTCCCCATAACCATAATACTGAACAATCTTTGTTTTCAGATCTTTTGAGAGTTGCTTTGAGGATCCCATGCTGTCACTCTTCAGAGGAGAGTCAAAGAGAAGCACAACTTGCAATTGGCCACCTTAAATACCTTTCCTCATGATCAGGCACAACTGTCTATGAAGTGCAAGGCTTAACGAGCTAATCCAACCAATTCCATGTTGTGCTTGTCGAAGTAATCAGTATTGAGCAGTTACATGCATTCAAATCAGCAAAATTTATAAGAGTACCCAAATCTTTGCACAGCCAGTTTTTGAGCCATTTGATTTAATTTCATGCAACTAAATACTGCTTCACTAAAAAAATCTTTGTTCATAAAACACCCCAGTAATCCGATGTTCCTAGGAAATGAAAGACATATCACTGTTATCTTTTTTTTGGTGTTGTTGAAAGTAGAGTAAATTATTATGCAGGCTTCGGGTTCCCAAACTTTCTCATCTGACTGTACACCTTATGCATGAACAGTTAGTCACTAACTCATTATCTTCATCAGCCAACGTGCAAATTACATCGACCTGTCAGAGTAACAGGCAGCTGAATCCATCTGAGGTGTAATTACAGATTAAATCATGAGCAACAGAGTTACTTATAAAGAAAGAGACGAGGTGCACCTGTAGGGTAGATGTGCCTAATGAAGTATATACAGTATGCTACCTGCTATATGCTTTCCCCTTCTTCATTCACAGACCGCAAAGGCACGTGGACTGAAAGGAAGAAGAAGGGATTCGAGCGGATGAGTGTCGGGGAGGAAATGTGCAACTTGACTAACTTCCGTCCAGCCACGCTGACCGTCACCAACTTCTTTAAACAGGCCAGTTAGTTTTCCTGTGGATTCGTGCAGGGTGGAAACTACTCGCTCTGGTCTGGTTTAGAGCACCAGCATGTGTAGGATAAATATCCACTATTGAGCGAGACAATGGCAATGTTTTCTTTATCAAAATATTTCCTTTTTTTCCCCCCATAATTTCACTTATCCATAAATAACCCACTGAAGTTAAATGAAAAAAAGATTTTGTCGATATTAGGGACAAATGGCGTGAAAAAAAATCAAAATAACAAAATAATTCTTATAAAATCCCTTGGTTGGGCATCTGGTTTAAGATGAGATGGTGTTTTTAAGGTTTGTTCTTTACTCTTGTGTATAGAATCTGTTTTTCGTACATTTGCAGAATCATCATTTAATTGTGTGTGTGTGTGTGACAATCCCAAATTTTATGCACAAAAAAAAAAAAAAACAATCAAGTTGGTGTTGTGGAGTGAATGTGTGTTGTAATTGCCGTGAGGTTTTGTATGGTAGGAAGCGGACAGGCTGAGTGATGAGGACCTGTATAAATTCCTAGCTGACATGAGAAGACCATCCTCTGTGCTGCGCCGACTCCGACCCGTCACAGGTACGCTGCTGAGGGTTCACCAGCCATCATCATCCGTTTCATTTACTTAGCGCGCTTCTTTCCGATACTGTTCCACACACCGGCTCTCGCTTTCTGCCCTGCAGCTCAGTTAAAGATCGACATTTCTCCGGCACCTGAGGTTCCTCACTACTGTCTTTCTCCTGAGCTGCTCCACGTGAAGCCCTACCCTGACCTGCGTGTTCGTCCCACCAAGGAGGTGCTGGAGTTCCCGGCACGCTACGTCTATACTCCTCACACCACCTACAGGTCAGTCGCTCCGTACGCACACTATTAAAATGAGATTTACGTTTGAGCCGTCACGCTGCAGTCTCATCAAGCGACCACATCTTAAAGGCTCAACGTTCCAAAGTTCAGTCGTTTCCGATTTCATAGACAAAGCCTATTTAATAAAATCTCACGTGAATGTTGTATTTTCTATTATTCTAGATACAGACCATTCTAAAATAAAAATGTAAATATACGTCCATATAAAAATATACGTGTTTTATTTAGCCTCTATTTGTAGTGTGCTGCCTGTGTCCTGTGTAAAGGGGCATTGATTAACAGGACAGCGTGTTAGGTGTGCTGTGACGCTATGTGTGGGAGGGCAGTGTAGGGTAACTTTGGGAATGGACCCAGTAAAACAATTAACCACAATCTGAAACGTTTGTTAAAAATAAAAAATTAAAGATTGCATTTATTATAAAGTAGAAAATATAGTATAGTACATTAAGGTGTCCTTTGATACAATGCCATCCTCAAATTTTTATTATCTTTTTGTTTTGTTTTTTTTACATTCTGTTATGAAAGAACATCTGGTTTAGTGAAAGTATATGTTTCGGGAGTGTTGGTAAAGAGCATAGTTCTTGTTGATCAGTTTCAAGTGTGACACATGCTGGAACAAGGCTAGAGAGAGATTTTTTTTTTTTTTTTTTTTTCCTAAACTGAAAAGAGCATGTGTTCAGCAGGTAACCAGTCCCTGATCACTCATGTGCTGCTTGTAGACTGATGAGCAGAAGCTCTGACGCTCCTGCCTGTCTGTTCCTGTAGCTCAGCCAGCTGCTGGTTCTGGTTTTCCAGCTGCTGTCTCTGTTCCTCTGTCCATCTCTCCAGGTCGTGCAGAAGGACGTTGTGCCTCTGAGTGATCTCCTGTCGTGAAGAAATGCGTTAAAGTCATTATACGTAAATCACTGATATCGTTTAAGGTTTAATGTTTCTGTTAACATGGAAACTCCCTACTCAGTATTACATTGCCATGAGATCCAGGCCTGCTAACAGTCATGCGTTTTTTTGGAAGTTCAGACCAAGCGCCACTACAAAACACAACATAAACGTCTAGGACGATCAGAGCGCGTTCGTTTATCCAAAAATTTAACGCCTGTGTGAACAAGGCCTTAAAATGAAAAAAATTTCAATCAAGGAAGGATCAATACCATACAAACCTAGTGTAAATGAAAAACGTTCAGTTTAAATCATGCCACCGTTTTAGGCAGGTGGTTTTCAGAAAACATTCAGCTTGAATGAAGTTTAGCAGGATACAGCGCTTGGCATGACAGATATAGATTTTTAATGCTGTGGCTACACACCTTCAGTGCTCTGATTCTGTCGGGAGTGAATCTTTTCAAGGTTGTCTCCAGATTGTTAACTTTTCGCTTTAGTGCCAGCTCTTCTTGCTCCACCTTGTAGACGAGTCCTTTAGTTCGTTGAGCCTGGGCTTGTAGTGCTGCTGTCTCCACCTACAAGACACAGTGATAACAGCTGTTCAGTCTTCAGACTCTTTTACTTCCAGTCCTCCTGCACGGTCCTAGCACACAGTAGACGCTCAGGCATTTTAAAGGTCTTTCTTCATCTGGCTAGGCAGCATGTGTGATAGTTATTTTGGTTTATAGCTAAGAGTGAAGTCAGAAAAAGCACATTTTATATCCTCATAAGCACAAGCAGCCCTCATCTACTGCGCTTCTGTGAGGTCATGATAGGTGTGAGCGTGTGTGTGTGTGTGTGTGTGTGTGTGTGTGTGTGTTGTGTGTGTTGTGTGCGTGCATACCTGGATGATTTCGAGCCTGTCTTTTATCTGGCGCCCGGAGCTGATGGTCTGTTCTGTGTCCTGGCCCAGACGCTGCACAAGACTCTCTGTGTTTGTGATGGAACGGGCGATGCGTGCCAGCTTGGCCTCAGTGTTCTGATGTGCGTGGTGCAGTGTCTCGCTGAATTGCAGCACCCCGTACATCAGCACGTTCACGTCATCCCTTAGCTCTGCCCTTGCCTCAACGCGTGGCATCGCAGGTGAGGAAGACACTCCGCAGGCCCATGTGCACAGACATAACCATGTGCAGAAGACGGGTAACATGGTGAGTTGCCCCAAAGGGCTGTGGAAGGAGTTTTAGATGTGGAAGTGAGATCAGCACTCATTCAGAGCTCCTGTAGGTCTCGGTTATTTTCCTGTCTCTCTGTGCCTTCTGGTGGTTAATGGTGGCTCTTATCTGCTCTTATACGCTCCATGGGGAGAGTGGAGTTGAGCCTAGGACCAATCACGCTGACCGAGTACATGTCTTTTTTTTTTTTTTCTGTTTCTGTGTGTGTGTGTGTGTGTGTGTGTGTGTGTGTGTGTGTGTGTGTGTGTGTCTGTGTATATGACCTTGACTTGTGCAGTTCAGGCAAAGGTCATACTCAGTATTGCCTAGCTGCTGTGTACCTGCCAGCAATAAGTCAGTGTCATGTTTGTACAAGCACACACTCATTCTCTAAACTGGTGTGAAAATGTATTTAAAACGCACAGTAAACATAGCAGGGTTTTTCTGGTACATTTTGAACTTTGTATGAGCTCCTACTGAAAGCAAAGGGGAGTCCAGCGTTCATGCCGTAATCACCTGTTCACTGTTTAATTTGGTGAAAAGTTGAAAGGTTTAAGGTCACTCGCTTTCATATTTGTTTCATCATTTCACTTTACTTTGGGTCTTACCCAAAAAAGCACCCCAGTGGGTCAGTGTCCTTATAAATGTAAACACGTTGTCCGGGGTTTTTTTTTTTTGGGCGTTCCCGGTCCTGCCCTCGCCATACAGTATAGCACACTGAGCATTTTGCTAATACACCTGAGCTGTTTACCAAGCTGTTATTGGGTTTACAGTTCTTAGGAACCATCATGGACCTCTACACTGAATTTTGTCGAAATGTACAAAAAAAAAAAAAAACTGCTGTGTTTTTTATTTACCTGGACTCTTAAGATGATTCAGTCAGTGGTGACGAACAGAAAGTGATTCAGAGTGATTCAGTAAGGAGTATTGTAACAGGAGGAAGTGAAATTATGCTGAATATCAGCAGGACTGTGATTGTCTTATAGTTCATCTGAACAAACACCAAGAACTGGCCATTTCAAAACACGCTCTTATATCAGTATTCCTGATTTGCGCAGATGAATCTTGTCTCTTATCTTATCCTGGCTACCAGATATACATTTAACATGACAAGTTATTTATATGTAATAATTTATGAAGCCATGAAGCAACATATGATCAGTGAATCAGGATTCTAGCATTCAGCAATCTAGCTCGAGAGATGTCTGTCTTTAAACTAAAAAAAAAAAGACAGTCGTAAAAGTTTAAAAAATGCAAACGGGTCTTCTACGGGTTTATTTTGTCTAACGGGGCTTTATACCCCTTGTGTGTTAAAAGTCAAATCAAGGTTAAAGTGTAGTAGTGGCATCATGGCAGTAGGTGTTGAACAGGCTTAGACCTGCAGTGCTGTTGGCTTTTTAAATGCTGTTTTGTTTTATTTATTTTTTTGTTAAAGCTACTGTAGAGCCGTGGTCTTGGTGCACCTCGTATATGTAAAGTTAGAGACTCGGGCTCTTTCTGCACAATTTGAAACCAAAAATTGTAAGTTGTTGGAGAGCAAACACAGTTTAAAGTGAAATAGGAGACTTCATGTGAGTAAGTATTTATTCTTAACAGAGAAGCAAGAATAATTTCTGTGTGAATCTAAGAGTCATGAAGTAATACAATTAAATGTGTTATTATAGACCCAAGTATGCATGTTTTTATAACATAAATAATTCTACAGCAGTTATCTCCCGTCCGCTAACTTGATTGGTCAAGTGGCATTCCAAGAGTGCCTATACAGTAAACCCTCGTTTATGGCGGTTAATCCGTTCCAGACTCTACCGCGATGAGTGAATTTCCGCAAAGTAGTATTTCCACGTAGTTAGAGCATAGAAAACCTGTTTACGACCTTCTAAATACGGTTTTAACATTATTAGAGCCCTCTAGACATGAAATTACACCCAATTTTTTGGAAAAAAGTACAAAAAAGTACAAAATAATTGACTCAAGACAACCGAGCGCAGCCCGCATTTTCACTGTCTCGATCAACTCTTTAAAGAATATACTGTATTTGAAAAAAAAAACGCGACGGAGTGAAGCCGCGAAATTCGAACCGCGGAGTGGCGAGGGTCGACTGTAGTCCACTTCCTAGTTTGAAACGGCTACAGAAGTGTTACCAAAATCACCAGTGGACATGGAAACAAGATACTGTTCAGGAATCTAAGTTTTGACTTAAAATTTGTAAGAAGACACTCCAGTTTTATCAGAAGTACCTTTAACAGTTATGTCCAAATCAAAGTGAGCTAGCTATGATTATGTGCTGTTAAGTGAGTGTGGATTCTTCCGGATCTATATCTCTATTGGCCATGTTGTGTCTGAAATGTCATACTGTCATACTGAACATCAGCATAGCAATGATTCTCTACAGCGCTCAACCTGCTGGCACATGTCTATCACTGAATCACAGCTGTGCCAATATCCAGTATAACCGCACTCTTGCTTGGCCGATATTGCTGAAATATATTCTGATAATAATGCAGTAGTATAATCTCTTAAGCCTTCCTTAGAAATGTGAATTCTTTAAAAGCATGGTTTATTAATGTATCCTACCCTAATCTGTAGAATAATCCACTTATAATAATGTCCCTGAGGCATTAATCAGCTTAGTTTATGACAGTTTGAGGAAAACAAAGACATTAGCGTGGCCTGTGTGCGGATAGATCCTGACATCCCTGTGGATTCATTTGATAAAATAGCCAGTGATGCTAAAAGAAATGTACCTAATATATTGGCAACTCAGAACTGGGAAACACGGTTCATTCGGTTTCTTTGGTGTTGGCTTGACAGTGTTTTCATATGACCTATAGTCATCTAAAATAACCAGAAGTGCACTTGGAGAGCACACACCTCCACCAAAGGACAATAGTTGACTCTTCTATGGTATGCAAACCTGCAACTTCAACCTCTTTATATGTCTGGATAAATTTCCAGTGTAGTATTTCTACATTGTTTATGTTTTGTCACTATTGATCTTTACCACCATCTACTGGATTTTAAGATGTATGGCATTGTTGAGCACAGACTTCCCACCAATCCCCAATGCCACGTCTCATAATGATAGCAAGAGAGAAACGTAATTCAGCGTGAGTTGGATCCACGCCAAAATTTAATGGGTTCTTCTTTGGCCCATGCTACACCATTCCACCAAATTTCATGAAAATCAGGCTGGTAGATTTTGCACAGTTTTGTTTAAAGTCTCACAGATAAACTGCACTTAAAAAATAACCTACTTGGCGGAAGTAAAGAATTCCCTCTCTTGGCTTATAGGTTAAGGATATCTCTCTCTCTCTCTCTCTCTTTCTCTCTCTCTCTCTCTCTCTCTCTGTAGGAATCTGTTGTATGTATATCCTCAGAATCTTAACTTCAGCAGTAGACAAGGTTCTGTACGGAATATTGCTGTAAAGGTGCAGTTCATGGCAGGAGAGGACCCCAACCAAGCCATGCCTGTGAGTACACACACACACACACACACACACACACACACACACACACACACACACACACACACACACACACACAGTGACACTTCCTCAGCTATGATTGGTCACTTTCTTTGAGCAGGCTCCAGCTGTGGCCTAAAGACGCCTCTTTCAATGCTTTCTCGTGAAAACTAGATTTATAATCTTAATCCCAAATGGATTTGTTCTTCCTGCCTAAGTGCACCGTAAAAGTCAAATTATGTTTTGAAAAGCCAATTTAAAGTCTACCGACCGAAGAGTCACAGTGTAGTTTTAGCTTTCTAAACTTCTAATTAACTTCCTTATCATGTGTGAACGTTGTTGTTGTTTCTGGAGCTTAACGTTTTCGTCTGTCAAACAGTCACTGTTGAAAGGCTCTGATATTTTGTTTTTGTTATGTGAATGGGTAGGATTAAGGATATGAAAGGCATAATTTGTGCCTTCATAAGAGTGGAGGAGTCACTCATTCTTCGGAGCACGTATCAACTACCATAAGTCAACTCGTGAACAGACATTTGGCTCTGCTGAACTGGAGTAAACAGAGATTGCACACATCACCTCTGAGTGCCAGCCAAGGAGAGGTGCTCTTGCACGGAGAACGCTGTCTGCGTGCTGTGTGCTTCACAGCTCCATGGTCATGGATACAGTTCTTCTGCTCTCATTCTAGAGGTCCTTGCACTGTGTTTTGAATATACAGTGGTGGATAGAAATTTCTGGATAAAAATAACGATGAGATTTCCTAAAAGAACCCAGTTTCCTCCATCTGTCTGACCGTGGGTTGGTGCAGCCCACACTCTTTAGAAAACCCCGTTGTTTATGCAGGGATAGATTTTTGGAGTCTTCTGATTTTCTCCACAATTTATTAGTGTCTAATTCCAGCATCTCTCCCCTGTCACACGACAGCTACCAACCAGGGAGCGCGAAGGCGATCACGTGCTTCCTCCGGGGCATGTGAAATCAGCTGACCGCATCTTTTTTGAGCTGCTGCACATGCAATTTCGGAGGAAGCGTAAAACAACTCAGACTGCGATATTAGTCCCTTGTGTATGCATGAGCTTGCGGATGCTAGTGCCGCTGTAATCGAGACTGGAGAGAGAGAGAGTATGCCAGGACCAGACATGGTGCATGATGCAAAGTTCCGACTCAAGTGTGAAAAAAAAACAAAAAAAATCAGAAAGTAGGATGAGTTGGATAGGATGGAGAAGATGTATGCAAATCCTGACTAGTCTGGGCTGAGATGTCTGAGAAACGTGGAAACTTTAGACATTATACATTGTAGAGGTCGACCGATGTATCGGTTTTGCCGATTAATCGGTACTGATAGTTGATTCCCAGAACTATCGGTCATCGGCAAAAATCCACGCCGATAGTTTTTCCGGGTTGCGTCAGAGCTGAAGCGGCTGAGAACGCTCCGTTGTCCTTATACAGTGCGAGTAATATAGTAGTAATCAGTATTTATTAATATATTCATATTTATTTCATATAGCACATTTTCATGATTCGGTACTGTTTTTTTTTTGTTTGTTTTTTTTGTAATAAAGTTCAGTACTATTTTACATGGAGTGTTGTGTTTTAATTTATTTATTCTCTTTCCATTTTAAAGACTATCGGTTAATCAATCGGTTATCGGCAAGTACGGACCAACCTAGCTATCGGTATCGGCAAAATTCAATATCGGTCGAGCTCTAATACATTGTTTAACATGCAATTGAAATTGCGAAATAAAAGCAATGGAAAGACGAGTTCCAAAAACTCCAAAATCACAAAGTTTATATGCTCGCATGTGGTGGGTTTTTCCAGATGATTCAACAAAGGCAATAATTTTGCAAAATTGAAATGGAAACACATTTTTCACATTCAAGTTACATGATGTGACTTATCATGTACTGAGACTTATCAACTCTTAGAGACGCATCACCATGTTGAATTGAAATGACTATAATGAGAGGAGAAAAGCCAGCTTTGACATCACATAACATCACTCAGTTGAAACACACATTGTCAAATAAAAAATATATATATAATCACTTGAAAAGTGCAGTGGGAACAAGCCTATTGTCAGCAGAATCACTCTTGACAGCAGATGATATTTTGTTTTTTTCACATATTGTTGTCTATGTAAATTGTCCATGATGAATGAATGTGTGACGTGTGATGATGTACGAGTTTTAGCATTAGATGTCTTGTTATTGCATTATTTTTTTTTTCTTTCCTGAAACAGGTCATATTTGGAAAATCCAGTTGTGCAGAGTTCTACAAAGAGGCATATACACCAGTGATCTACCATGACAAGTAAGAGCCCTTAAGCAATTACTGAAGATGAATGAATGAAAGGAAGAATGGAGAGGTTTTATAATCGTTCAAATTCTCACCCACCGGTATTCGCACTTTCTTTTCCCAGGTCTCCTGAATTCTATGAGGAAGTGAAGATGAAAATTCCTGCTAATCTCACCGACAACCACCACCTGCTGTTCACCTTCTACCACATCAGTTGTCAACCCAAACAGAACACGCCGCTTGAGACACCTGTGGGCTACACCGTAAGAGCTCCTGCTTTTCGAGGCCATCAAGCCTGAATCACTTGCCTTCCCGTGACCACAGCTTCTAATGAATGTCTTCATTCCCTGAATCCTCGGCGATGGCACTTAGTCACTCTCTGTCTTCGTGTATTTTGGAGGCCTAAGACATTTTGCTTTACTGCGTATCGGGTGTGTAAATTTAAGCTGTTGATATGGCGAGGTTATGAGGGACTGTGCTCTCCTCCGCAGTGGATTCCTCTGATGCAGCATGGCCGTTTGCGGACAGGATCCTTCAGCCTGCCTGTGTCTGTGGAGAAACCCCCGGCCAGTTACTCCGTCCTCACCCCTGATGTAAGAATTTCGGTCGAGGGAGATTTTCATCTCTGATCTGAATGTAAATAAGATGGGTGTTTGTACTGTAAGTACAGTATGTATTTGTGGTTGTTTGTGTGTGTGTGTGTGTGTGTGTGTTTTAGGTACAGCTTCCAGGAATGAAGTGGGTGGACAATCACAAAGGAGTGTTCAGTGTAGAGGTGACAGCGGTGTCCTCGGTCCACACTCAGGTATCAAATATAGGTGACAACAATGTGCACTTATTCTGGATAAGAATCGAAACTGTCTAATAATTACTCCGTGTCCGTGTAGGACCCACACCTGGATAAGTTCTTCACCCTGGTGCATGTCTTAGAGGAGTACTCGTTCCCATTCCGACTGAAGGACGTGATCATCACCGAGGCCAATGTGGAGGCCGAACTGAAAGCCACCATGGCGGCCCTGAAGGGAGCGCTGTTGGATACCTGCGTACGCTTCCTGCACCAGCTTCTGAACAAACTCATCCTCCTCATCGTCCACCCTCCCGTCATCGCCGGCCAGATCGGTGTGCATCCCTTTTTAATCCCCTGTAATTCTTTACATTTCATAGCGCTGTCCTTCCTGATCCCTTTCTGTCCTCCAAACTCCTCCGCAGTTAACCTGGGCCGTGCAGCCTTCGAGGCTATGGCGCTCCTGGTCAACCAAATGCATAAAAATCTGGAAGGTAACCAGGATCAGCATGGTCGCAACAGTCTCTTGGCCTCTTATATCCACTACTGCTTCCATCTGCCCACCACTGAGCCTGTGTCACCCCCTACTGGTGAGCCATCTGATCAAAATGTGCCAGCACACTAGACTGTACTTACTGGGTTAGATGCGTTGCCTGGAAAGGAAAGCATTACTAAAGTTACTGTACATACAGTAGATAGATATACACAGAGGAAGCTGGATCTGATTAGTTAGCCCTGATTTGATCACCTGGCTTTGCCAAATTTCTACATTGTCTTTAATAATATTAAATAAGCAACCTGAAGCATAGTGCTCACAAACTGCAGCAGTGTTCCTACAAATTGAACAGCTGAGTAGTAGGGCAAGTAAACATGCGTGGAGCAATCATAATATGCCATGGTATGAAAGGGGTTTTAGGATGCTTTTGAAAGGAGGCCCAGTGTAACGCCCCACTCTTTTCTTTGAGCAGTGAGTGGATCCTCGTACGAGCTTCCAATCCAGTATGCAACCCTGTCCCGTACAACTGCCCGTCCCAGCAGTCTGCTCCTGGCCCGCTCTAAAAGCATCAGCAACTCTAACCCCGACCTGGCAACCACACCTACCTCACCTGATGAAGAAGTGCAGAGGATCATTGGCAGCAAGGTGCGTATCTTTCCCTCTTCTCCCATAGGCCCCTTCAGGCTTTTTTTTTTTTTTTAATAATCCAAAAACGGGCTATCTTAGGAGTATAGATTTAATACACAAAGGCTCTTTTGTCATTTTTTCCTGTATAAAGTTCAACGACTTCTGCCCTCCCATTGCTTTTCCTGTTTATGTGGGATGAAAAGAGCAGGCTCTTCCTGTGCCGACTGCTGAATGGGGTTGAGTTGCTTCCTGTGTGGGACTACGCATTACAGTGCTGAAGATTTTATAACTTACCTTCCTCTATGTTCCTCTTCTCTTAAATGTCTTGTTCATCAGTCCAGTTTCTGCTTTTTTTCCCCCTCCTTTACTGATGAGTATCCAGCTGACCGTGTCTCCTGTGCTGCTGTGTGTTTGTGTTTGTGACCGGTGAATAAGCAGGGAATAGACCGCTCTCACTCCTGGGTAAACTCTGCGTATGCCCCTGGGGGCTCCAGAGCCGTGCTCCGTCGGAACCCCAACTCCAGCTGTGAGCTTAAGCAGGTGCCGATACTTACCCCATAAACGAGTATCACCCCAATCCCTTATAACCCCATCATCACCCCGTCATTGTCCTATTAATTCCTTATAACCCCATCATCATCATCATCATCATCATC
>JAOVYU010000026.1:23862333-23875586 GCA_025674565.1 Synodontis membranacea
GTATAAAATTCTTTGCGCGGTTAAAAACAGAAATGACGTATGACCGGAAACAGTGTCACTAGCGCTAACATCTAATCTAATCTAATCTCATGCTATTCTATATTTATAAATACTGCATTTTATTTTTTTTCCATTGCACTCAGTAAGCGGAGCCACTGTGTATTCAGCTAGTATCTAATAATAATAATAATAATAGTAATAATGACCTGCTTTTAGTCGTCAAATGTAACATTTTTCATTTACATTTGTTCAACTGTTTGTCTTCGGGCTTGAGGTGGCACATAATCACTCGAAAGCTGTGAAATTATTGCTAATGTTGCTTTGTTCTGCTTATTAATGGGCTGCTGTTTCATACATACTGGATTCACTGGTCCCAGTGTAGCCAAAGAAATGGAAAATCTAGCGAAATATCAGGAGCTGTTTATTAATAAGATTATTGTGAGTAAATAAGTAAAATGGCAAAAACAAATCAGCAATAAAGTGTTTAAGATAAAATTCTGATATTGGTTCTTCATGATTTTCTTTGCTGAAGAAACTGACTGTTTTTCTCTCTTGTGGTTTGTTTAATATGAACTCACTTTGTAGAGCTACTAGTAAAGTTCATCCTGTCGTCAGCAGTGTAAAGTATGTAATAGTTGACATTTAGTACGTGTTATGAGGAGGAGTTGCTTCTGTAAAGCTATAGATGCAAGAGCTGCATGCTATATTTAATAAACGCGTTCACAAGAGTGCGGGTTGTGATGCATTGATATTCTCTGCATAGATCTGCTCTCGCTACTGTAAATGAGCACATTTACAGTAAATACAATTCTGTTTATTTATATGTATTTGTATTTTTTTTTTTTTTTTGTATGATAGCATACAAGTCAGGGCAATGTGTAAGTATTTCTGCCTGACGATCGCTGTCAGTGTTATACAGTAGAAGTGCTCTACTTCAGAATAAAATGTCTTCATTGTGCACATCATCGTCACGTTCGTCACCTTCACGATTACTGAGAATCAGGTGAAAGAGCAGAACCTCTGAAAAGAAGCTTGTCAATTAGCCACCGTCATCCAGTTAACGATCGTGTTTTCACCAATCCGAATGCATTCATGTCGATCGCATATTCAGAATGAAGTGTTTATACAGTACGCTAGGCAGTCTGTAGATCGTCCTCGTATGCTTCTTTGCATGTTTTATGTAATCTGATCCAAAAATTATGCACGTGTGGAGCATGGTTCAGTCTCAGCGTTGCCATAAAAATGAGATTCGTGTGAAACCGATAAGCCTGTTCAACTTTTTATTACAATTATTCCATTTTATAAGAAACGGTCCAAGTATGATTATTAAACAGAAACAGAAACTCATAAGAAGAGTTTGTGACGTCAGTGTTACAAGTTGCTCAGTGTTTCATTTTTGTCCGAGATTCAGGAGCACAGATTCTCTGCTTGATGAAAATTCAAGAAATTCAAGAAATTCAAACGTTGATGTTTGTTCTTAGTGACAGATATTTCAATCTTCATCCTTCATCTGCTTCAATGTTTGATATCCTTAAGTATCGGGAATGGATTCAGATCTATTTCTTAAAAGATTCAAAGTGTATTTTCTTACAAGATGGCTTTACTGCACCGGCGACACACCATGATTCAAACACACGTGGAGATTCAGATAGTGAAAGTATTTGAACACAATCCTTCACGTGGCTGTTGTTCTGTTCTGTTGATGTTATTTCAGGTCGATAGAGACTTCATTCGGATTGGCCTCGTTCTGACTGAAATGTTAACACGTTTGATTGCCCTGTCGTAGGATTAGGAACAAGTTAATAAGCTGAGCACAGACACTGTGACTCCGCCTGATTCAGGCACACTGTAACCGTGCAGATTCTCCTGTATCATAAACAGCACATAACCTACAGAATGCATTAGTTAGGGTGCGTGTATACATAGTGTTTTTTTTCCTGGGACGCACTTCAGACGTGTGTTCATGTAGTGGGTGTCTTTGGCAGAAAAAACACTGCGTGTCGGTTTTGTTTCTATGACAATAATAAGTTGGAAATATATCAACAATAACCGCCATATGATTGGTTGCCTAAAGAAGAGACAAAGACTACTCCAGCACCTTCCTTAAAACTTCTGAGATTTTCAAAGCACCGTACAAAAACGGCGGAAAGCTCTGGGGAAAAAAAGGTGTTGGCTGCAGTGCTTTTTCTCTAGGCAGCTGCATGTGGTGGCCTACGCCTGCTTGTCTCTGTTTTTTTCTGTGATTTTATCTTTGCGTTTACTTTGTATTTTGTTCTCTAGCCTGTCAATACATTTTGGTACGAGCCAGATATTGTTAGCACAGTGGCTAAAACCCAGACAAGTTTGTAACTCCACCATGTAGGTAAATCAGTTGTGTATCTATAATTCGCTAGCTTCCCATCAGGTTAGATAACAAGAACTGTAAACGCCAGAAAAAAGCCACAACACCATCAGTTTTCATTCACATGGCCGTGATTTCCTGCCACTCCTTGTGCATCTGGACTTCTTTCATTCCTAAAGTCGGGGCGTGATGATGTTCGCTTTATCCGAGATGGCGTATGATGCAAGCCTATAAATTGACCATCAATCCCGACTCTTCAGCCCTTGACCTATCGAACAGCTCGCGTCCGTCATGTTATATTACACTGTTTTTATTTTATTCATTTCTAGCAAAAATCTTATGTGCTGGAACTTCTTCACATTTAAAAGCAGTTTTTGAAAAGGAATTGGACGGCGTCGCTGTGTACACTGCACACACGGCATGGCATTATCAGATATCAGTATCCCACATGTGTGAATGATTTACAGCAGTGTCAGGGCCAAACATGGCGTGCATTTATACGTGCGCGATCAGCATGTTATGCTACTGGTTATGAAAGTAATTGCCTTATAGTTTTCATGCAAGAAAATGTTTGAAATGTAGAATAGAAAATAATGAAGCAAGAAAGTCGATCAGGTCCATGATAGAAAGGAGAGAGAGAGAGAGAGAGAGAGAGAGAGAGAGAGAGAGAGAGAGTAAACGTGTGTCTGTGCGACAGATACAGGAGTGTATGTGGCTCTGCACCCCTGATTACATCATTCTGGCATCAGTCTCCAAAATACAGTCCAGTCACCTGGCTCCGCTCTGCTTCTGCTCATACATTATGAGCTGTATTTTTAGAATCAGATCTGGTTCAGAAGTCACCCACTCAGCACCACCACGCTCAGTCCAGCACCACTTTCTCTAGCGTTATTAATCTTTAAACCAGCCCTCATGGTGTGCTGTGAACAAACAAACAACACAACAACACATCGATTGCATACCAGGCGCTTTACAGTATACACACCTGGCACTTCCTTGAAGAATTAATTCTCCCAAAATCTGCGAACAGTGCTGACACTCACCAGTTAGAATTCCTAATTCGTGTGTAACTCTGAGGTTCACTATTGTCAGCAGAGTTTGCTTTTGCTCTTAGAATATTGCTGAACATGCTTTCTGCACCGTACAGGGCTCAGAGATGTGTCCAGGGATGAGTGCGTTGTAGTAGTAGTTTGACTGAAATTTTGACTTTTGGTAGGACAGTGACTTTTCTTCAACGTCAGACGGAAATGTAACAGTATGTGCGCTTACTTAATTTATTAAGCTGGCCTCCAGACGTATCAAAGAAGTGATGAAGTGATGTCAAAGGTGGAAAGTTTCTGATTTTCAAGCGGATCTTTCCAACTGGGATGTCTGAGAAAAGTCTGAGAATGAGAAGAGTGTATAGAGAGGGTGAGCAGAGGGAAAGAAGAAAACTCAGAGCAGGATGTGAAGTGCTGAGGAAGGAAATGTCCAACACACCCACACCCACCAACACACACACCAACACACCCACCAAAACACACACACACACACACACACACACACACACATATACAGTACTCACACACAGATATACATACTAAAGGGGTCCTTTTTCATCATGCTCGGTTGTACCTGCAACTTTGATCTCAACCCTGCATTTTTTTTGTTTCTGTTATTTTATTTTTTCCTTCTCCCAGGGTCACAAGACGTACGTGTCCGTTGAGATTTTTGCTGTTGGCACACATTCCCACAGAACCACTTTGCTTTTATAATCTTCATAGTGTTCTTAATGCACTTTTTATTGACTCTTCACATGGAAAATTAAATTCCTTCCTCTCTCATTATATACATATCTCAGAGCCTCTTGCACTCTTGACTCTATGGACTGCTTGAAATGGCGCGAGACAGTAATTCAATCTTCTTCAGCCCTAAATAAGCTTCCTTATAGTAATAAATGAACCACTTTCTTGGCCCTGCTGTTGGCCTTTTTTTTTAGACCGTATCAAGAAATACGTGTCACTCCCCTCCTCAAAGGTGCTTTATATTTTTAACCTAAAGACTGGAAAATGTCAGACAGGAAGCTTCCATTAAGAGCGTGCTGTAGGGAGCGTCTGTCTTCACTGCTGTGAGATAAGAGATGGAAACACAAGGCTTACTGAAATACACACAATGGAGAGAGTTAACCAGATCCTCCTTCCTCCCGTAGGCCTTTTACAAACAAACAGCTTTAGACACTGTACAGAGGAGATCTCGGCTCCGAAACACAAAATGTGCATTTAAAAAAAAAAAACGTATAATGTACTGCCTTAAAGAAAAGGCATTGTGTGTGTTTTCTTGGTTTTTTTTTTTTTTCTACTCCGCAGATACTGTAAGCAAAGCGAGTTACAAGGATGAAATGTGAGCATATTATTCTTACCTTGCTTAGAAAGACAGGCAGCGGAGAAAACCGGCAGGACAAAGGGTGTTAAATCACACGCAAGCATCTTCACAAGACCCGATTCAAGATTCAACTTTAAGTTAGACAGCGAAGCTTATTTCTGTCAATTCAGTGAAATTTGATGACGAGTGATAAAATATCCTTCTTGAAAACATGTGCACACTGTAACTTTATTAGCTTAGTGGTACGTAAGCCGCGCGTGTCTCCCTCCGCTCCCCGCGCCTTTACTGTCCGCTCGAGCGGCACTAATTTTAGCTTAATAATGCAGTGAATAATGCAGTCAGGTTGGCTAACATTTCCGCGCTTGTTTTTGGAGAGAGCTTTATGACCTTAATGTTGTGTCCCTTGTTCAGACTGGAAACCGTTACTCGCACTGACATATTAAACCATGTTTGAATTATTTTGTTATATACAGTAAACCCTCGTTTATACGTTCCAGACTCTACCGCGATAAGTGAATTTCCGCGTAGTTAGAGCATAGAAAGCCTGTTTATGACCTTCTAAATACGCTTTTTAACATTATTAGAGCCCTCTAGACATGAAATAACATCCAATTTTTTGGAAAAAAGTTAATAGAAAATAAAAATTCAAAATAATTGATTCAAGACAACCGAGTGCAACCCGCATTTTCACTGTCTCGATCAACTTTTTAATGAATATACTGTATATTTAAAAAAAAACACGATAGAGTGAAGCCGCGAAGTGGCGAGGGTCGACTGTATTTGTTTTATTTAACTTATGAAGAGATTAGTATTCATAAAAAGTAGGAAATTGTAATATATCTGGGTGATATGACGATATAATATCGATATCATGATAAATTGTGTCACTTTTTCAGAGATATTGTGGGTTTTGTTCACGTATTTAATGTAACATTACAAACTCTAGAAGAATTTATGATTAATGCCTGAAACTTGAAAATTGTGAAAATGTGTCGGGGTCAAAGAATTGTTTTTTTTTTATAAAAAAAGTGCTGAACTGAAGTCCAAATTCTGATATCGTGAAACATCAGTTCCTTTATAATGGTATATTATAGCTATAACAATATATATACATAACTCTCCTGTCCCACAGTTATCATTTAGGAATCCCTTAAAATTGAAAGGTTAAACAATAGTCAAATAATTAATGGTCACTGCAGGAAACCGTGTGCATTTGTGTGTATTATTTTCTTTTAATTGCAAGATCTGAACAGATTCCAGTCCAAGAACAAGAACAAGTTCAAGAGCAAGCAATAGTTTAAGGAAGTGCAAATACAAGGATCTAATCACATCCAGCATGTAAAGATCTTAATCTAAGTCAAAAAAAAGTTTTCAAATCCATAGATTAATCCAGGTTTTTTTTTTTTTTTATGGTTATGGTGTAGTCGTGATAATCTCCTAGCGTAAATTAAAATGTAGCACGTTTACTAGACATTCATCTCGAGTTTCCTTAACACGTGCACAAACTGTACTTTATATCCTATACATTCTACACATGGAATAAATTATGGTTTAATTATGCAATTCCGGTTCTCAGCGGGCGGCGAGGTCCAGGGTCGAGCTCTGCGTGTACGTTTTGTTTTTAGTTTATGACGTGTTTCTGTTTTGGGTTCAGTCCCGGCCTTGATTAGTTAGTTTCTGTATACCCTGTTGTGTTTTAGTTGCATCCTGAGGAAGTTTTATCCAGGACCTTTACTGTTAAAGGCCTTGTTTCTCATGTTCCATGTTCAGACCCATGTCGAGTTTTCGTTTATGAATATGGATTATCCTTGTTTGCTGCTGACTCCCTGCTGATTTCACTCCAACTGAATTTGATAACAGTTAATGAATTTGTCCAATTAAGTATCACACTGATTTTACAAACTTGCGTATTGCCTTTAACTACCGCATGCTAGAGTGATCTTTCCAGGCACGTCTGTTTAAAGCCCTGGATTGGATGAAATTCTTGAGGAGGCAAAACTTGTGAAGAAGTCGCAGAACTAATAGATACTCTTTATGGAAAAAAAAAAGTATGTGGACACCTGGCCATCACACTCATACAGAATGTGGTTTTTCCCCAAACTGTCCCATTTCCCTTCGCTGGAAACATCTATCAGTTATCTCTAAAACTTATCTGTTAAGGTTCTGGAAGCCGGAGCCAATCCAGAGAGGCGGGGTATACCCTGCGCAGGTATCCAGTCTATCACAGTGCTCTTCTCTGGAACTAAGAGGCCCAAACCTGTTCCAGCATGACAATGCTCCTGTACACAAAGTAAGCTCATGGAGCACATGGTGTGTCTGACTGGAGTGGAAGAACTCGAGTGTCCTGCACAGAACCCCGACCTCAACCTCACTACACACCTTTGGGATGACCTGAAACACCGACACATACCTTTGGCTATATAGTGGACCTTGGAAAGGCATCATGAATAGAAAAGGCTGTCCAGGCAAGTCCTCCTCTAAGTCCTGAGCACAGTGCCCAAGACATCTGAGTATATTTTTCTACAGGATACACAAAAGCATTCTTTCAGATCTAAGGGAGAATGATTTACGATTTCTCAAGCTGCCGTCATACCCCAGTGGCAGTCTGATTTATCCAGCTGCCTTGCTTTGTGAGACACCAGCTGCTGACCGGCCACTGGGCAGCTGTCATGTTTGTGCCATTATAGAAACATGCAGTTAGATTTCCAAAATTCAACCTTGTTCTTCAGAAGGTGGTGAGGTGATATGAGATGTCTGGGCAGAACAAAAACCAACAAAATTCCAGGTCCAGGTGAGAGAACGTTGACTGTTAACTGGCAGAGAGAAGTCCGCGCCGCAAGAGCGGGAATCAAATACATAGCCGTGGAGGACACAATTAGGCCTCCATCCCAGAATGAAATTAGCAGATCTCATCTCGGCCAACCGTGCGTCACAACAAGCCTTCTGGTTTCATTTAATGGGGAATGTAATTAGATGAGCGATGGAGAAGGATTCATGAACAAACAGTGCTGCCGGTCTGTTTCCACTCATATAACAGGGAAAAAAAATAAATAAATAAAAAAAATATTTACATCTTTTCTCATTAGTCTGTTGTAGAGTGTGAGCGTGTCTTCTGTCTTTTATGTCAAGCAGATGTTGAAATGTAGACGCCATGAAAACAGCCACTGCATGTGAGTAAGAACTGACATCAGGGTTGGAGAAACACCCTGGCAAATACTGGGAGAACGGGGCTTTCCCTAAACACAAGAAGAAATGGAAACCATAAGACAGTTTTATTCTGTAATACGTCACGTTGCCAAGTGAAACAACTTTTCTTTTCCTTTTTTCTTTTTTCTTTCTGGTTTTTTTTTTTTGGCTTGATTCTGTATGAGATGGACGGACGAGATGGTTGCAGATATGAGACATGGCATGATGTATTGTAATCTGTAAATGCTGTTCATGTTGTGAAAAGTATAACCAGGAGCATGAACTAACATGAGCCGGGTTTCCCTCATGTTCCCTCGTGGACATTTAGAAATTATGCAGTAGAAATAAAAAAAAATAAATAAATAAACATTGCCTATGTTAAATTGGTAAATGGTAAAATTAATTCATTTCAGAAAAACTCAAACATCATCTAAAAGTTTATACGCTCGATAAAGGTGGTTTTTCAGATAACAAATATGTAAAAAATTGAAATGGAAATACACTTTTTCGCATTTGAGTAAACACTACCGTGGCTATTGTGGTGCCAGTTTTAATCGCAGTGGAAACACACGTCATTTATTTTATGCCTAAAAATCGTTTCTGTTTTCCAAAAGGAAGCCTGGTTATTAACTCTCTTAGCAAGGCAGCGGAGAACTGCGCGGTACAGTTAGGGTATAGTGTCCTGGTTTTCGGTGGATTGGCGACTCGAAATTACCCCGAGGTGTGACTGATTGATAGGATGTTGGAGCGCATGGTGCCCTGTGATGTACGGCTGATCCACACCACCTGACCAACATCCAGTGCTTACTCAAGATGAATGAATAAAGCATGTGAGCTAATGTTACGTAGCATTCACAATATCAGAATTTTCTGTTGGCACGTAGATCTACGACCTGAATGGTATCAGTCTGCGTTCCTGTAGACACTCATGGCTATATTGAGCTGCTAGGATCTCCTGAACGTTCTGTGTCATCTTCCACGTTTAAAAGTCCGTGATGGCACCTGAACGGTTTTAAATATTGCTTACTATTGTAGGAACGTAACTGGTATAGAGACTCTGTTTAAAATGCATATGGTCACAGTAACTTGTGGCTTAACAAAAAAATAAAAAAATTAAATTATATCCGGGTTGTAAGCTCCACCCGAGTTTCACAGTTTTGTGGTAGGAAAAGATTTTGTTCAGACTGTGTGAATACGGTATGCATTTTTTTTTTTTTAATTTCCTGGCTGTTTGATTTCCAAGGTGCAAGTCAGGTACGCTATAAAAAAGCAGGTCCACAGTTTCCCAGCAAGACCGCAGTTTTTTGACTAATCACGCCACATATCTATTTGAAATGCAGGCATTTTTAAGAGCAAGTAAAGTCAGCGTTTATATCGGACTGGAAATTAATCACGCCGAGGTTTATTCCGCACTCCTAACAACAGTAAGTTAAATCTCAGCGTGCGTAGCTTCAGAAAGCGTTCTCCAGCCCACCCACTCACTAACAAGGCAGGTTTTCCTCCCAAGACTTTAAACTCTCGACCTATTTTGTGTGAAACCTCTATTACCAGCACGGCTTTATGAGATTTGAGGTTTTCTGTTACCTCCGCTTATGAGCTCCATATCCGTAGTGCCAAAAAAAAAAAAAAGAGCCCAGGTTTGTGTTAAAGTCTTGGTTTGTTCAGTATAACCGAAAACAGATGTGGTGCACACCCAGAGATGACAGCTTGTGTAGATGATCTCGTATGGTTGTCTCGATTCTGGCTTGGAGCTCTGACTGAGTGCAGACCTGCTTACATTTTTTAAGGGCACGACGGAGGATAACAGCTTGTTTCTCGCGGCGCTTTTTCCAAACTTAGCTACTCCTTAGTGGAACGTTTGCTGCCTGTTTACTCACTAATCAGTCTCCTCACATTGCCTGAATCAAATTTCAGGGTTTTTTTTGTTTTGTTTTGTTTTGTTTTGTTTTTTTTTTCTCCCTCACCCAGTTCTTTCAGATGTTGTTGCGTTACCACATGAGCAATGATTATGGAACTGTAGAAATGTAGATGACAGCTTCAGGGATTTGGGTTTCCCCGTGGCACTTATGAGCTCTTCTAAACATATCTGAAGGGACAGGAAAGGAAACTGAACATGCAAAAGAAAAAAAAAAAAAAAAAAAAAGCAGTACCGGTTTCCTGTAAGTGAGTATTTAATAACTTGGCTTGCAGTTGTGGGAGTATAGCGAATAAGGTGCACTAATGATGCTCACTCATAAAGTCCATCTCACAGACAGGGAGGGAAAAGCACAGCAGTCGCACCTAAGCTGTTTAGGTTTCGTCTGCTGACGGTAGACTCCCACCGAGCCAGTGCTCATTGGGCATTTGAATTTGAACACAAACATCTGGGGAACTGTTCTTAATTTGCATTCAGCAGTTTCCTCTGTAACGGTGACGTCCAAACTCTGGGATGGATCACACGACCACGTGAATCTAGAGTGCCATCTAGTGGTGCAGACCGTGCCTCGGGTCTTAGGAAGTAGAACATCAGGAGCAATCAGAGACGTTAAGAGGAGTAGAGACTGGTATAAATATAACGGGATAGTATAACATATCCGCCGTATTACAGTACGTAAACCCTGACCTTCAGTTAAAAACATAGCTGGAAATGGTGTAAGGAGCAAAACGCCGATCTTATCGGATGATTATACTGATGCGTATGCAAACTAGGGCAAACACTATACCATGATCCTCAAAGGCAGAAAGCAAACCTGTGTATTACATATGATACATTTCATATGTCATAGAAATAAGACACGAAATTATAATAAATTATTATAATTGTGTTTATTATTAATAAACAAGTTCATAATATATGCATTTTTTTTATGTTGAAAACATTTTCATTTACAAAAAACAATGTTATGGTTTCTGTAGAAGAAATATTAAACACTAAGAAAGAAAAGGCATTTTTTAATTTCAAAAATATTTTTAACATTTTAATAATTTTTTGCCCCTTACCCCATGTGGGCAATATTATTCAATTTATCTAATTAAAATGTAAAAGAAAGTGTTAGAGGTCGACCGATGTATCGGTTTTGCCGATTAATCGGTACCGATAGTCGATTCCCGGAACTATCGGTTATCGTCAAAAATCCACGCCGATAGTTTTTCCGGGTTGCGTCAGAGCTGAAGCGGCTGAGAACGCTCCGTTGTCCTTATACAGTGCGAGAGCCAACATATCTATATCTAATTAAACATGTCTTTAATTTACCTCAATATTTATTCATATATTCGTATTTATTTCATATAGCACATTTTCATGATTCAGTACTGTTTTTTTGTTTGTTTTTTTGCAATAAAGTCCAGTACTATTTTACATGGAGTGTTGTGTTTTTATTTATTTATTTATTTTTCCATCTTAAAAACAAATCGGTTAATTAATCGGTTATCGGCAAGTACGGACCAACCTAGCTATCGGAATCGGCAAAATTCAATATCGGTCGAGCTCTAGAAAGAGTAGTTAAAAAAGAATCTCAAGTAACGAACCGCAACATCATAATGTCATAATGTTCCTGTCTGTCAACTCGCAGAGGACAAAGTGCTAAAAGTGGACCGTTTACACAAACATGCAGGCATGCACGTCGACTTCGCAGCGTTTCTCGGAGCTGAGCGTTTGGCTGAGTGACATCACGTGGGATGATTTACGGTGCACGAGATCGTTCTATAAGCTTCCTGTGTATTTTGGCCACCGTAAAGACTTGGAGAAAAGCTGCGCAGCTGAAATGAGTCTACTGTAAATGCAAGAAAAGCTGCGCAAATAAAAGTAGAAACGGTCCATCAAACTCTAAGAACAGGCTGGGTCCGCATAGAACGGCGCTGAGGTCCAGATTAGGACTGCGATCCGCCAACTGGTAACCTGCGGTGTACCGTATAGAAGCTACTGTGTCTAGAGATCAGGATCCATTTTTGACTTGGCAGGACAATCTGGGTTTACAGAGAAGCCAGAAATAAGGTTCAGATTGTCTCAGATGCAAATGAGTGTTTAATGTGAATCCATGTCGCTGTTCTTTCCTGTGAATTACATCCAATATTACAGCTTGCTGACCAGCAAAAGATCTGAATCTGCATTCTTCGCAGAATATCTCAACGATTCAGGGTTGTTGTTGTTTTTTTTTTCTTTCCTAATTTTTTTTTCCACCTGTAATGGCCAAGTGCATATTCTCAGCGTTTATCTTTTTTAAGAGAAGTCCAGTAATCGTCGTCGTCGTATTTTCTAGGCGTAGTCCAGATCACAGGCAGGCAGCTTTAACAAGGGCGCAAATCATAATCATAAACTATGAACATGAGTGCAGGTCGTAAGCATTAACACAAACCACTGAAACATAGAATTAGATCAGAACAGAATCAGACTAATTAGATATAACTGAGACGGGTCAGGTTTATGACAACACAGAGGCAGAGACAAGACCAGGAAATGAAAACGTACTGTACAGTGTCACGATAAGAGCACAGGCTGCGCTTGTATTCTGGATAAAAGCAGCATGTGCGGAAGGAACTTCCTGAAAATGAGAAAAGAGATGTAAATGCCATTAGGTTTTATTTTTAGGTGCCAAAGTGTCATTATCAGAGTTCAGCTGATATCAGAGTTTTCCTGATAAAAAAAGAACAAATTTAAATGTTTCAATATTAACAGAATATAATGAGCAGTACACACTACTCAAAACCCAGCAGCCTCGAGTATTTATTTATTTATTTATTTTAATTTTTCTGGTTTAAAAAGTGGTCTGTTTTGTAACACTTCGTGTTTTTTTTTCTTGGAAGGTAATATTTGGAACTAAATATCAAATATTAAAATGTTTCTATACTGACTCAGTAACGCACAAGTCATAAAATTAACATCTGGGAAAAAATGTGTACCAAATATTATAAGAGCACTGTACCGTATGTGCACACGCTGATTTATTCGGCAGCGTCGAGCCGTAAATAAGGTCGGTGTCATCGTGCAGCGAGTCCACTGGTTATGGGGAAACTCATATGTGCGGTCTCCAGAGCAACCTGAAAATATCCAAATAATACATTTATTTAAAAATAATTTCAAATGTCATCATTTACAAATCTTAATTCTGTTCATTCCAGTAGATCATGTGAGTGGAAATAACTGCTTAAGATACAAAAATGTATTAGAAGAATTCTGGTCAAATATAGCAGTTAAATTTATCCACTCATTTTACTCTCTCTCTCTCTCTCTCTCTCTCTCTCTCTCTCTCTGTCCGTCTGTCTGTCTCTCTCTCTCTCTCTCTCTCTCTCTCTCTCTCTCTCTCTCTCTCTCTGTCTGTCTCTCTCTCTCTGTCTCTCTCTCTCTCTCTCTCTCTCTCTCTCTCTCTCTCTCTCTCTCTCTCTCTCT
>JAOVYU010000029.1:378912-389611 GCA_025674565.1 Synodontis membranacea
GTCAGTTTTACTTAATAGTGTGTGCCTACATGCAATCTGAATTATTTAAACAACATTTCCACCAACTGACTCTCATTGAACAGTGAATTTCCACCGAAAGATTTCCACCAATCATTTCTCTTCTTGGGGCGCTTCATCCGAGCACCCCAGGAATGCAGTGAAATAGCCAATCGTGTATGGTTGCTAGACAAAAATAAATAATATTTGGCCTATCAGCATCGCCAAATTAAGTAGTTTTGGGGCACTGGAAATTTTGCCCCTGCCATAGAAAATGCGGGAAAGTTTTGTTCTGCTCTCAGGTCAGTCAGAGAGAGATGATGGCGATGACAGTTGAGGGGCAACTTCCACCAAATTCGGTGAAATCTTTCTTGAATTACCCTTTTGCGAGAAGGACGATGGTGGAAAAAAATCCACGTTAAAAATTCTCTCTCTCTCTCTCTCTCTCTCTCTCTCTCTCTCTCACACACACGCACAGTTGATTTGTATAGATTCAGCTGAAATCATACCCTTGCTGTTAACTAATCTCAAGAACTTGACTATTGTATTGTACTGAATACCATTCCTTTCCAAAGCATGAATGGAGCCTAATACAGCTGTAAATTGTTAATTTACTTTATCTGTGAAACTGCTGATTTTAAGAATGAAATTAAATTATTATTGTAAAATTGTCATCATTTTCTAACTGTACATTTGAGTGCTTATACTGGACTAGGAAGGGAAATCTATTGGTACACCAGCCCCACCGAGAATTTTTTTCACCAGCCGCCACTGACCTGCAGTCTAATACGTGAGCGCAAACAGAATGTGTTTGTCACTTTGTCCTCACCTGAGAATGAAACTGGGCGTGGCCAATGGATACTGTCGAGTCCAGTCGGAGTGCTCTGAGAGAAGAAATGATCTTTAAGAGACATGGAGGACAACTGCTGTGGAGCAGCGAAGGACTGTCTCATCCGCAGCTGGGGACAACAAACAACAGCCAACATCACTTATATACGAATAATTATAAACCGTAGCATCTCTTATATAAAATAATAATACAAATAATACAATAATACATAAAAATTATAATGGTCATCATAAAATGATGAGTAACACACTGATTCGCTCTCTCTCTCTCTCTCTCTCTCTCTCTCTCTCTCTCTCTCTCCCCCTCTCTCTATCACACACACACACACTCTCGTTCTCACTCTCTCTACCTGTTATACTGGACTAAACTTCACAACACTGAGCAATAACTTTGATTAATAAAAGTCAGTTAATAAATTATCCCAATAAAATATCTGGGTCAATTCTGATGGAAAACCAAATAAATCCTATAAAGTAGCCGTTACACATCCAGAGGACTCAGGAATAAGAAACGGCAGAAACAGGAATCACGACAATGAGGACCATGAAGCCAAAAGCAAGATTTTAAGAAATAAAATACAAAATAATTTTAATAGGTAGAGAAAACATGTACAGACAGACAGATATATTAGACAAAAAGACTATCAGAGAGACAGAGACAGTTAGATAGACAGGAAAACAAAGAATGACAGAGAGATTAATAGAAGCCAAAAACTACAGACAAATCTACATTTGAACAGACAGGCAGACAGATAGACAGGTGGGTTTAACTAATAAGAGACAGACAGATACGCAGACAGGCCCATACTGTATGAGATAGACAGACGGACAGACATAGACAGACAGATTGACTGACAGACACAAAGACATACAATTAGGCAGGTGGACAATGGATAGATTAATACTTAAACAGACAGACAGACAGACAGACAGATCCTAGCCACTACAAGTCAGGTGAAGGCCCAAGAGGAAGTGAAACAGGAAGTAGAAGAGCAGAAAGGGGAAAGGTGCTGAAGTTCCAGTTCCGTCGTTGTTGAGCTTCTTACTTTCTGCTGCTCCTCAGATGTCATGCTCAGCATCCCGAGGCTCCTCTGCCGCATCACCATCATCTTCTGCATCTGCTGGAATTCCCCAAGCTGCTCATCTGAGCATGATCTCTTCTGTGCCTTAGCCTTCCAATCTTCTGTGCAATTCCTCTCCTGAATTGGATCAAATTTCGTTTCTCCGATTTCCTGCAGAGGTAAACTCCAGCTGCAGAGGTCAGAGAGAGGTCTGGGTCGGACCACACGCCGATCTCTTCTTCTGACATGGACCACAGAGGAAGTTGACTGCATTGATGACAGACTGCCATCCTGTGCAGGCGTTTAGTGGACAATCAAAAATGTATTGTTATTTACCAGAGAAAAACGTGTGTAATCGTCGATTTGGTTAAGTTTTCTGTAAGGAAATGTTTATGTAACATTTACGGAAGGAGTCTCCAGTGTCAGAGGTTTTCCAACATCTTGAGGGCAAAGGAGTTTGCGCTCTGTGGTTTCTGAGGTAATGTGACAAGCTGTGTTTTTATTTGTCATTTTTAACTTCATGAGCGAGAAAAGAGGGGCTGGTGAGGTGTTTATAGCTGCTGTAAAGTACATGACAACAGGAACTTATTTCATTTGAGACTTTCATGACTTGTTTTTAATGTAACTAAACACTAAAAGTGACTATAAACAGATAAAATGTATGAGGTGTCACTGCTGTTGCATAAGATAACATACAAAAATAAATCAGCTTTAGGGCGGTAACAGTTTCCCCGCTTCATCACACCACTGATCACTTTCCTACAACAGCATGAACCATACTGATTGACTACATAGAAAAAATGCTGGTATATAAACAGAAAGATCACTAAGACTCACCTCAGACTCATTGGTCGAATTGGTGGACACCAGGCTGGTTTGAGATTGGCTGTCCGGGTTGCTGCCTTCAAGTATGTACTCAGAATCAAAGGACTGAGCCGATGCAAGTCGTGCTGCTCTTTGCCCAACTCGCCTTTGTGAATGATCTGACACTCCCTTCCAACTCGGACCCTCACCCAGCGAGCACAAGGAGGTGGCAACTGTTTTTGTTGGGTAACGGAAGCTGCTTCTTTGACTCCAAATTCCAGGATTTTGTGGTTTGGGAGTCAATGGCCTAGTTGGTGTATCAAGTCCTTCAAAAGAACCCAGGGATCTTGTCCAGGATGCAGGCTGATTAGGGATCATGAGTGTCTCTGAGATGTTCTCGTAACTTTGGACAGTCTGAAAAACATCAGAGTTTGTGGCTAAGCCATCAGATACTGTATTCCCCTGAGCAGGCTCCATCTCAGGTCCAGAAACTGATGCATCAGGGTGTGATGCGAGTTTCAATTCATCCTTGGAGCTCTGGAATAACTGAAGATCTGGACAGTCCTGAGTTAAACCAGACACAAAGTCACTCTGGGGGTGACATCTAGACTTGGCACCACTTGGTCCAGAAAAAGACAGAGTTCTCTTTAGCATCTCAGTCTCTTTAGACATTTTCATTTTCTTCCAAGGCTGCTTGGATTTTATATCCTGGTTAAGCATGTTGGAATCCTGTTGGTTGTCTTTTTCACCAGTTCGATTCTCAAAAAAGCTCGACAGAGACCTCTGAGCCAGAGCGAGCTTCATGCGGAAGTTATCACTGCTCTTGCTTTTCTTTTGGGGATCAAGGACAGGTTTAATTTGTATCTGCTCACTGTATGTGTTATGCTGTTTTGTATTCTTGGAGCTGGATGTTGATCTGGATTGTCCATTCCACATGACCCCAAGGGGTTTCCCAAAGATATCCTCGCTAGATTGATCCTCGCATTTTGTCAAGTGATCTGCAGTAGGATTATGATTAGGTGTCTGATGTCTCTCCTCGCCAACCTCAGGTGATATTTTGGCCTCAGGTTCAACCTTGGACTCTTTCTTGCTTTTACGGAAGGAGGGGATTCTTGTGAACCTAGAGAACCTAGAGCTTTTCCCTGCAGACATGCTCTTGGCCTCCTTGTTCTTTATTAAGCTTTGGCTGTTGCCAGTGGAGTTGGAGTTGTTTCCTTTAGAGCTGTGACTGGGATCTTCAACTTCTTCACTATTTGTGGTGATAAAGTCTTGATCTGGGGATGCAGAATTGGGAGGGTCATCATTACCATCATACCTGTTTGTCAGACAAGTGGTGGTGTCTACATCTTCTGGTTCATTAGAAACCCCTTTCAAAGACGTGACACTGTATAGCACATCATTTTCATCCCTTTGTAAAAGGGTGCATTCATCCTTATTCACAGACAGTTTCACCAAACTGTCTGAGTTCTCCTGAGGGTGCTCTGACTCCAAAATGGGCTCCAAGTCTGATTCTATACCGATGTCAACATCTGTAAAAGGGTAACTCTGGAACTGAAGAGAATCTGGACAAAAAGGTGCTGCTTTGTATTCTTCATTTCCTAATCTACTGATAACATTGATTGATGAAGAGCAAAGTATCAGGCTTTGCTCTTGGAGGATCTTCTGACATTTAGGTCCATTTATAGAAAGAGCATGTGAAAACTGTGTGCTTTGACCACTGGAATGAATCAGTCCATGTTGAGTGTTTGTGATTGGACAGAGAGTAGGATCTGCCATGATTTCCTTGTTTTCTTCCAGTTGGCACTCTTCTGCATATATCTTCCCCTGAAAAGCATCTTCTACATCAAGTGGGTTTGAAATATTCCTTTTGTAATCCATCACGACTGGTTCAGGGATCTCAAAAAACATGGCAGAATTGTTTGATAAATTTGTAAAGTCATTCAAATGACCATCATGCAAGGATGGATGCATATGGTTCCAAAGTTCCTGTTCTAGTATAGAACTCTGTAAAGTGCAAGACTTCTCAGGTGTGTCTTGCTTTGTGTTATTGTTTGTATCTGAACCATGATGTGCATCAAAATGCAGTGGGGCTTTTAAGCCAGATTTTTCCTGCATAAAATAATCATCATATGAAACACTAACTTCATGCTCTTTTGCACAGACCCTTTCAAATTTAGCCTGGTCTCCCTGCTGGACTTGTTCGGTGAATTTGGTGATGCTAACAGACTCTAAAGGAGTCAATTCCGTTAAGAAAAACTCAACTGGACCTGAAACTTGTCCTACATAGCTGTCTTCAACATTTCCTTGAACACAATCGAAGGTAAGACTTTGTGATTCATTACCAGCTGAAGGCAGTATGACACAAGAGTCAATATAACCTGAGTTGTCTGAATAAATTACCTCCTGCTCTTTCTGGGGTATGGCAGTGAATTCCTTCACACTGCAAGTATTCAGAAATCGCAAATTTTTTAAATCATCAGACCATCTTTCAGTTTGATGATTGTCTAAATCCAAAGTTTGTTCATTGTTCTTTGCAGTGTTAGGCTCTGAAATAAAACTGGCAGCATGTGACAGACCTGAGGAACCTTCTTCTGCACAGTCTTTAATTGCAGGAGAACTCTGTAATAAGTTCTCCTTGTTGATGTTCAGATTTGAAAATTGTCCCTGATCCTTTTGGACTGCTGTTACACCTTCAGGTTGAAGTCTAGAGTTGTCACAAGATTGACCACAAAGACTTCCGTTCATTAATGGATCCACAAACGTCTTAGCATCTACTGATGGATCCAAAAATGTGCTAGAGCTTACCTCTGGAGGTTTGACACCAGCTTCAACAATATGCCCTAGAGGTTCAACCATATTTGTGTTTACAATTATTTGTGACACTAAAGCCATTTCAGAAACTGTGAGATTCATCATTTTACTTATATTATCTAATTGGTCTTCATTTCTGTTTGCATCAGTTAAATCAGATACATTTTGTAAATAAGGCTCTGCTTCACTTCCATCTGGTGGTGAAATGGTGTGTTTGAAAGTTGTAAAAAGTTGTGAACTGCTCAAATCTGTGTCGTCAGCCTGTGAGATGAAAAGAAGTCCATCTACCTCAGGAGATAGACCTTTTAGAACTTCATCCTGCTCTGAATCATCTACAACCATTTCACTGGAGTCCTGGGGTACCTCTCCATCCTTGCTCTTCTCCAGACCATCATTCTGTGAAGGAAGTCCAGCTTCCTCAGGAGATAAATGATTATCAATCATTGCTGCACTCTCTACATGGAACTCATCTTCTCCATTGCAGTTATTTGCCAGTGGTAATACAAGTTCCTCTTTACCAGTTCCATTTCTTTCAGAATAAGATGAGTCCAAATTTCTGAATTCAGGAGAGCTTTTAGAAGCACATAAGGTTCCATGATCTGTGCTCAAACCGTCTAAATTAGAAATGTTGTCTAAGTGAGGCATTGCTTTACTTTTGTCTTTCAGTGTAGGTGTTGCCTCTAATGACAAATCAGACCCACTATCTTGTGAGATGGAATAAAGTCCAGCTTGCTCAAGAGATGAACCATTTAAAACTTCATCACACCTTGAATCATCTAAAATAATTGCATCAGGGCTATCTGCTAGTGGTACCATGAGTCTCTTTCCCTCCCCAGTAAGTGGGGAATCTATCAAATCTGGGTCAGATTTGCTGGCCTGAGAGATGGAAGGCAGTCCAGCTTCTTTGGAGGAGATCTTAATACATGAAATATCAGCAGCATTATCATCAAGAATTAGCACTCTGCACTCCCTTGCCAATGATGCCATGAGTTGCTCTCCATCCTTGTTCATCTCCAGACCATTGTGTTTTCCATCTGAATGTGAAGAGTCCAGGTTTATGAGGTCAGTAAAGTGTTTAGGAGAAGAAAATTCCACATTGTCTAAATCATAAAAGTTTTCTAATTGGGGTTCTGCTTCACTTTGCTCAGTGAGTGTTAGTGTGTGTGTAAAAGCTCTAAAAAGTTGTGAATTGATTGGATTTGTGTCAGACATGCTAGCTTGAGAGAGGGAAGGATGTCCAGCTTCCACAGGAGACAAAGAATCAACAATTTCTGCATTTTCTAGATCATCTGAAGTTCCAACATTGTCATCATTAGCCATTGGTACCATGAGTTTCTCTCCATCCCTGTTAATCTCCAGTCCATTGTCCTGTCTTTCTGAATTAGAAGAGCCCAGACTTATGAGGTCAGGAGATATTTTAGGAGAAGGACAACCAAGCTGATCTTTACATGTAGCACCTAGATCAGAACTGTTGTCTAACTTGACCACAGCTTCAGTTTGGTCAGTAATCAAATCTGTGTCAGACACACTGGCCTGGGAGAGGATGGGAACTACAGCTTCCTTACACAAGATCTCAAGAGATGATGGATTCTCAATTTCATCACAGGATAAATGATCTAAAATCACTGTATTGTTGTTACCTGTCAATGACCCTACAAGTTCTTCCCTATCTGTTTTCAATTGAACATTATCATCCTTTATTTCTAAATCATATAAGTCCATATTTTTGTGGTCAGGAGAAGAACATTCTATAAGATCTCTGCATGGAACACCTGATTCTGATATGTTTCCTAACTGAAGCCCTGTGTCACTTTGCTCTTTTGATGCTGTGTTGCTGTGCAGGATGGAAGGAAGTCCAGCTTCCACAAGAGAGGACCAGTTTGAAGCTTTATCATCTCCTGAATCATCCAAAATCACTGCACTGACCTCTACTGCACTATTTTTGACATTCTTTATCTCTGAATGAGTTGACTTTGGGCTTTCCAGGTTCCTGAGGTCAGGAGAACATTTAGGAGAACGATTATCCATTTGATCTTTATGTGCAACAATTAAATTGGATATTTTTTCTAACTGGGGAGCTATTTCACTTCTGTAAGTGAGCTCAGGTGTCTCGATGGAAGTTGGAGAATATTGTGAATCTATCAAAACTGGGTCAGATATGCTAGGCTGAGAGATGGAATGTAGTCCATCTTCCTTGTATAAGATCTTAATAGTTGAACCATCAACATCATTATCATCAAGAATTATCACTCTGCACTCCCTTGCCAATGGTTCCATGAGTTGCTCTCCATCTGTGTTCATCTTCAGACCATCGATCTTTTCTTCTGATGGAGCAGACTCCATGCTTTCAAGGACAAGAGAGTGTTTAGAACAAATGCTTGTAACATCTAAATTTGGACTGTTGTCTAACTGAGGCCATGCTTCTATTCTGTCACTCAGTGTAAGTGTATCCCTGGAAGCTGTCAAAAGTTTTGAATCTGTCAAGTTTTCTGATGACATGCTAGCTGCAGAGATGAAAGAAAATCCAGCATCCTCAAGAGAGAAACCACTTAAAACTTCCTCACACTCCGAATTATCAAACATAATTGCACTGGAATCACCTTCCAGGGGTTCCATGAGTTCCTCTCCTGCCATGGTCATCTCCAGACCATTGTTCATTCCTTCTGAATGTGAAGATTCCAGGTTTCTGAGGTCAGTAATGTGTTTAGGGGAAGAGAGGTTCACGTGGTCTAAATCGGAAGAGATTTCTAATTGGGGTTCTGCTTCACTTTGCTCAGTGAGTGTTAGTGTGTGTGTAAAAGCTCTAAAAAGATGTGAATTGATTGAATCTGTGTCAGACATGCTAGCTTGAGAGAAGGAAGGAAGTCCAGCTTCCTCAGGAGATAACAAATTTACAATTTCTCCATTCCCTAGATTGTCTGAACTTACTAAATTGCAGCCATTAGCCAGTGGTACCATGATTTTCTCTCCATTCATGTTCACCTCCAGTCCATTGTTCTTTCCTTCTGAATGAGAAGAGTCCAGATTTCTGAGGTTAGGAGAGAATTTAGGTGAAGAGAAGATCCCATGATCTTTTTCAGTGCTTGAAACAGTGAAATCAGAATTGTTGTTTAACTCTAGTGCTGATGTACTTTTGTAGATCTGGTCAGGTTTCTCTTCTGGAATTGTGAAATATTGTGAATCTATCAAATCTGGGACAGATACACAAGCCTGAGTGATGGAAGGAAGTCCAGCTTCCTCCAGGGATGAACCATTTACAACGTCATCACACCCTGTATCAAGATTTCTGAGATCAGGAGAGCTTTTAGGAGAAGAAAATTTGCCATGATCTGTGCTTAAATCAGGGGTTTGTTCTAGCAGAGTTGCTGCTTCACTTCTGTCAGTCAGAGTAAAGGTTTCTTCAGACACAGCCTGACACATGGAAGGAAGTCCAGCTTCCTCTGACACAATCTCAACAGATGAACGATGGCCTGAATCATCTGAAATCATTAAACTGGACTCATTAGCTAGTAGTGCCATCAGCTGCTCTTCACCAGTGGTTATCTTGAGAACATCACAATTACTTTCTGAATAATAAGAGTCCAGGCTTTTGAGGCATTTAGAGGAAGAAATATCCACAAGATCTCTGCTTCCAACAACTAAATCTGAATCCATCAGGCCTTTTAATGCTGTGTTGGACTGCAGGATGGAAGGAAGTCCAGGTTCCTCAGATGGAGACCAAATTGCAGCTTCATCACACCCTGAATCCTCTAAAATCAATGTATTACAGCTGTCTTCCACTTGTACCATGAGTTCCTCAGAACTTGCAAAAAGTTGTGAATCTGAGTCTTTTAGTCTGCTGAACACAGTTGTATGTGCAAGAGAAGGAAGTCCAGCTTCCTCAAGAACTGAATCTGAGTCCAAACACGTCATGCTGCATTCGCTTCCCAGTGGTACCATGAGTCTCTCTCCAACTGTCTCCATCTGTGAACCATCAACAACTGCATGCTGACCTTCTGAGTCCTCCTTTGTGAGTCCATGTGAGTGTTTAGGAGAAAAGAAGTTCCCACGAGCATCATTACAATCCAAGGAAATGTCGCTGTGCCATGAGCGCGTCTCAAAATACTCCTCCGTCATGTCCTGAGATTCTTCCAGTGCTGTTTCACTCCAAACGTCTCGACCTTCTGCACTTTTCCCCTGGAGACAGTCAGCATCTTCTGGATCAGCAGCATGTGTAGGCAAGTCCTCGACGGCTGCAGTCTACAAGGAGAAAGAGAAGAGATTTAGTCAATCATTTAAAAACCTTAAATTTAAAATAGCAAACACTGAACTCCTCATCACACTGTACGACACACATTCCTTGCAGAGAGCACAAGGTTTGTTCTCAAGATGTTTTTCTGTCCATTGGCATGTTTCATTTTTGTTTCTTTCTGTTGTATCCTTAGCTGCACTGCAAGTTTGCTGTCGTCCTAATGGTGGATATTAGAAGAAATGTTCAGTTTAGACATTATAGCAGCACTCACACTCTGAGATTTTAAGCACAAATTTCTCACACTGACACACTGACACTTTCTTGGAATAGTCTTTCATCACCGTGACACTAAATCATGTGCTCTTACACTGCCGACCCCAGACCGTCAATTCTTTTTTTAATAATGTGCGAGTTTTATCTGTCAAAAATAAGGCTTTTTAAGTATTCTATGAAAGTGTAAGTATTTCATGAAACACAAATATTCAGGTTTGCTAACGAACTGCCAACAAAACAGTGGCGCTAAATTCAAAAATACTTTTTTAATTAAAAAAAAAAACCCTCAATGATAGTTCAATGAGACTTTTATTAAACTTCAATTGAAAAAAATTTAACACTGAAATGTCCATGATATCTCTGAAAAATGCACTGTAAGATAATTTATCATGATAATTGCCACATTACTTGCCTTTATTCAAACTTATTTTAAAAATCCAGATTTCTTTCATATAAAATGATCATACTGTTTAATTACTGCCCCAGGACTCAAAGAAAAAAGTAAGAAAAAAGAAGACAAAAAATGCTTCCCTGCCAACCAGACTTTATTTTCTGTTATGCAGCTCAGGGAAATGTTGTAAGCATCAGGAAACATCTAAACTACAAGCTGAATCATGCAACAATCCCACCCAATACACACACACACACACACACACACACACACACACACACA
>JAOVYU010000029.1:551099-562409 GCA_025674565.1 Synodontis membranacea
GTGTGTGTGTGCCTGAAGGGGAGTGAATGGCTGGTGTAGTTGTGTGTGTTTGAGCAGAGCAGTGTGCTTCAGTTCCTCTTCAATCCGACTCCATCCTCGCCTTCATCATGGACCTGCAGTCCAGAGGCTCTCTCCGGAGACTCCACCCTGTGTGTACTGACCTCTGAGAGCTGAATCTCTCCGCTATTTAAACTCGAGCCGTCACTTTACTCTGGCCTTCTCTCTCCTGCACGCTGCTCGGGGATTTAAACGGACAGTGAAGCGGAAATCTCCCTGAAACCCGACACTGTGCAGCGCGCGCGCTCCGCTTCATCAGCGTTAAGAAATAAAGAGTGGTGTTAATCAGCGCGCGCGTGCTTTAGAGACCTGCCAGGACACACCGGTGAGTAACCCCCCCCCCCCCCCCATTAACCCAGCCTGTGCTAATGCTAATGCTGTAGCTGTAGGGTTAGCTGATGAGGGCCGGTGTGGGCCCTGACTCACTGCTCCATCTCTCTCTCTCTCTCTCTCCCTCTCTGAGCTCCAGGATCCTGAGCACAAACACCAGCTCGAGCTTCACTCACTGCAACTTACACGCACTATTTATTTATTTAAAAACACCAGGAATATTATTATTATTATTATTATTATTATTATTATTACTATTATTTTCCTCTCTTTTGAATTTCATCGTCCATCGCTTTTGATCTCAGATGACTGACTGTTTTTTTTTATGTATATATAAATACATTGTGCTACATTTTAAAGTGAACCGTCGGCGCGTGTGAAATGGCTCCTCAGAGTTTACCCACGAGTTCCAATCCAGCTCACGCGCTGACGTTCCGATTCAGGACCTTAAAAAAAAAAAAAAAAAAAAAAAATCCAGTCCGTGATTTGAATCCGACCTGACGTAACGTGCGTCATTGCGTCATCGTGCGTGTCTACGCCCGCTGAGGCGAATGAATGAATAAATTGTACAGTTTTATAGTGTAAAAAATATATATATGTATATGGGACTTCACGGTTCGAATTTCGCGGCTTCACTCTATCGCGGTTTTTTCAAATACAGTATATTCATTAAAAAGTTGATCGAGACAGTGAAAACGCGGGTTGCGCTCGGTTGTCTTGAGTCAATTATTTTAATTTTTTATTTTTTTATTAACTTTTTTTTTTCCCCCCAAAAAGGTTATATTTTGTTTCTGGAAGAATTGAAACTTTTAAGTGTGACGTCACACTAACAAATTTTGACAGGAAGCAAACAAATTAGCCTAATGCTAACACGAGCGAGTAGTTTAAAAAATTGTTACTAATGGTAGTAATTTGTGAATGCAGAATTTAGAATCTAAAAATATGAATTTTTAAAAATACATATATTAAGTCCAAATTGTAATCCGAGTTAAACGAGGAAAAAAGATGGCGGTCATTCACTTCCCGGGTCGATGTGACGTTTACGGAAGTAAAAGCTCAAAAACCAAACCAAAAACCCGGACCGGATTCGTAACCTCAATGTTAACCGACTAGCATTAACATGAGCCAAGCTGTCTTCAGTATCGTAAGATTTAAAGAAAAAGAGAACTAAAGATATAAATGTCGTGGCACGTGTTGAGGAATTTTGTCAGGATTTGTGCTAAATGCTAATGAGCTCGAGCTCGGCTGAGGGCTTGCTATTGAGCACGGCTAACCCGTTAGCATTAGCATTAACAGTCATCCCTCAGTGAGTCTCAGGCCCGTGTGTAGGCCGCGTCCTCACTTCTGACTCATAAATGAATAATTATTATAAATATTATAATGACTAAAAGTCACACAGACTGGAGAGGGTGAGAATTAACCCTCCAGTCACTGAGCTCTGACTTTAATGTATCTGAGGGAATTACAGGCGCGTGCTGAGTGCCATATGGCCGCTGAGGGTAAAGTTTCTGTGCTTCAATCCGGAATGGATGAAGCTCCCTACACATGTGCACTCCGTAGGGGACATGAGCGATGTTTATTGTACATCAGCACTGGTGCACTGTGTAGGGTTTAATCCCGCGGTTTGGCTGCAGCAGCTCCTGAGGGAACATTCTCCTGAACATTGTGTTCATCTGGAGCTGTTTTTAAACACTATCTAGTTTATTATTTATTCCCACATCTTGATTATTAAATCTAAACCTCAGTCCAGGTTAAATCTTCTGACAGAAGAAAAAATAAAGTTTCTGTTCATTATCCTGCTTTAATAAACTTCATTAGTTCAGCGTTTATTAGTTCTCCGTCCGGTCTGAGAGGAACCAAAGGGGTCTGAGAGGAACCTCCCTCCCGCCCGCCCGGGGTCTGAGAGGAACCTCCCTCCCGCCCGCCCGGGGTCTGAGATAAACCATCGTTCTGTAACTTTATTATCTCGGGTTAGTCCATGATTACAGATGTTAAAGGTTAGAAACGAATGGTTGATGAACGTTAATAAAGCCGAGGCGGTGAGTGTGTGTGTGTGTGTGTGTGTGTGTGTTTAATTCACTTGCTGTGACGAAGCGGAGACGTTCTTCACGTCTAAAAACTTCTCTGAGTGAAGAGTACCACTCGCTTTCAGACTGTATTATTATATAAGAAAAGCAGAAGGTCCTGGTGCTGATGTTTAACGCTGACGTCATCAGCTGACCTCATCGGACGCGCCGGCGCTCGCCGACGTCGTTTTATGCAAAGTTCGGTGGCATTTGTCTACCTGCTGTTTTGTTTAAATTGTCGCTCCATCTGCAGTGCGCTTTTGTGTATAGTTTAAAATTTTCTGAACTATGTTTATACATCCGAGTTTATTTTCTTTATTATTAATTTCGTATAACAAGGATCACTCCTGACATGAACTGATCCGGACTCTTGCGCTCTTCGACGCGACGTCACTGTGATCGACACTGATGGGTGGGTTCTGATGCCTCAGTGGGTTCTGATGCCTTTTTTTTTGTTGTTTGCATTTCTTTTAAATTATAATTTCCAGATCCAGCTAGTTCTCCTCCAGTGTTCAGTCGTTAAATCGTAACCGTACTCCATACAGACTTATTTTATTTGCTTCAGTTTGTTTTTTTTCTGTCTTCTTCTTGAACGTTTTAAAGGCGCGACGTTGCAGGCTTTACGAAGGTATCGTGAGAAACACGTTTCGTCTCAGGTTCTGTAGAGGATCTTGAATTGTTTAGGCGTTGGAGGAGCTGCGTTCACGCTGATGGTAAAGAAAATCTACACCAAAACCTCGTTTTTGTGTACACAACAATCAGGAGACGACGATACGATGGTTGATAAAGTATTGGCACCCAGCTGTTTAACGCGTGATGTCCGTTATCTCAGGAGCTGTGTGTGTTCACTTGTCCTCTTTATTAACTATAATCATGTTCGTGTGATTATAAATCCTGCAGTTATTCATCTCTAAAACTTAATAACTCTAGAAGTTTATCAGCTGAGATCTCAGTAGAGCCCCGTGTTCTAGTTTAGAGCTCTGTGTGTCTGTAGTGAGGGTGGGGTTTCATCCTCTTATCAGTACACACAGTAAACCCCACCTTCACTCCTGCTGTCACACACACACACACACACACACGGTTATTATTATCCTAAAATGTTTATTTTGTTTTTCCTTCTGAATTTAAACCATTCTAATGAAACTGCTTTTCTTTTCTCTCTCTTACACTACAGATTAAGTGCACACTACATAGGGTCCCTACTGAGTGTCTATCAGAGAGATTAACTTCAGTGATTCACAGGTACGAAACCCTGATGATGCAGATGATTGATTATTATTTCTCTAAATTATTTAGTTTCTACATTTCTTTTTTTTCTTCTCTAGTGTTAAATTCTGTATTGTTTTTAGTTTCTCGATCTTGTGTCCAATGCCGTGTCTGATTCCGGTCTAATTTTACATGGTTCCTTCACTGTAACAGTAAATATCGGATTCTAGATTCTGTATTTTATCCAGTGTAGAGATACTGTATGAAATTCGAGGGGTTGAAGTTTTTGTAAGTGATTCGGCAGTTTCTAATTGTTTTTAGATTTATTTCTTGTTTCTGTATCAGTTTGATAAAGTTCCTGTATTGTTCGCTTCTGGTTCCTGTTTTATCTCGTGTCTGTTTTTCTGTTGTCAGGTTTTATAATCGGGTTTGAACGTTAGAATTTATTCGTTAAGGTTCTAGCTTTGGGTTTCAGAACCATAAGTTCTTTTCCGTTGATTTGTAATTCGAGATTCACCCAAACCGTCCTAACGTCAGTCATGTGACTGAAATCATGTGTTTCTACGCCGGTGTCTGAGTCTTTATTTATATAAAGTAAATGTTTTTGATTATTTCTGAAAACTGAGACATTCCTGCGTTAAAGCTGTTGCTGTTCTGTCCAGTTTGGCAGGCAGGCTCGAGACCCCCCTCATGCAGAACCACAGGAAATGAATAAACCGCCTCAGCCTATCACAGGACCGCCCTCCGTCCCTCACCCCGCCCCCTCGCCGGGATTGACGTCGGTGAGAACCAATCACATCACAGGCTCAAAGTCCTAATGTTCAACTGATCCTAAATGATTTATAATTTTTCTAATAGTCGTAATTTTGTTCACGATGGTTTCTGGGCGCCCGGCTCGCGGCGTTCAGTGACGAGCGTCTCGGCTCGCTAAGGACGCGGTTTAGCGGAGAATTAGCTCTTGTTGCAAATGGAAAGCTGATTAGCGCTGAAGATTAAACATGCTAGCTCTTACCTGTAACCATGGTAACGGTTCCCAGGAGGCTGGGAGTAGACCTGAAGAGAGAAACTCTCAGAGTAGTTTGTGATGTCACGGAATAATTTAAGGGTCGACTGTCCTCATTCCTGGACCTGACTGACCTCTAACCTTTGACCCTTCACCTCTCCGCAGGCTGTTTATCCATCTGGTCAGCCCGCCTCTGTCGTTTTCGCCACTCCGCCTCCACCAATGAACTCCGCACCACAACCCAGACAGGTAAAAACATTTACTGTTTATTATTAAAGAGCAGCTTTATGTAATTTATTCATTCTGCTTAATTGAAAAATTTATCCTTAAACTGAAGATTTTCTAGGCTGAGTGAAATGGAAACCTTGACTTTCCTTTTGCTGGTTTATTGCAGAATCCTGCAGGCGATCGTGATCTCGTTAACTTCAGTAAAGTTCCCTGATTGGCTCGAGGGAGGAACTTTTCGGTTTAGTTCTGATTTCCGTCACGTCTCAGTTTGAAGGTTTTCATCCGACTCACTCTCGCAGTAACGCGGTTCACGGCTCGAAAAGAAACTCGACGGCTTTAGCGTGATGCCACGCGCTCACGCTAGTCAGCTCTGATGATGTAACTGTGCTTGTGGTTGAGCTTCTCTCTGCTCGAGCGTCTGCTTTGTGTCTGTGACGGAGGCGTTTCGTGAGCTCGTTCCAGTAAATCGTCGTGTTTTAAAGCGTCAGCAGGACGATTCCGCCGCGGTTTTCTGATTCCGATCCCATATACTTCCCTACAAACCTACTCCATGTATTATTATTCTTGAAGCACTTTACAGTTAAAGTCTTAATCTGTAATTATAAATATAACAAAAATAAATTGATTGAAGTAAAAAAAAAGTTTTGTATCAGGTTCTGATCTCCGCGTTTTTACTCTGATATCCGAGCCGCTGTCTTTCCTGGAAGCTTTTTGTTTGTTTGTTTTCTCGTGTAAATCCTCTCGCGTGATTCCGAGTCGTTACAGGACGTGTTCAGTCCGTTATTGGAACGAAGGACTCGAGTCTCTCCTCTGTTCCTCCCCGTCTTGACCTTTGACCTCTCTTTCTCTCCTCTGCTGTCCTCCAGTTTGCACCAGGGCCTCGTGCTTTACATCAACAGGTACTAACACGTATTAGTGACACACACACTTCACATCTCTCAGAAATGAATGGTCATAATTCTGTATTTCAGACGAACGGTTTAATTGTTAACTGATGTTTGTTTATGGATCTCGACTCGGATCTTTTAGTTTATTTATTTATTTTTTTTAGAAGTGACTCTAGTTTTCAGGAGCAGCTTCAGGACGACTCTTTATCTGCTCTTTGGGGGGGGGGATTAAAGATTTAAAGGCAATTTTCTTAGGTCACAAATTGAAGTGCAATTTTTTTTGGTTAAATTCTGAAACCATGAAGGTTGTTGTTCATCCTATATAGATTTAAAACGCACAGATCTTCCAAATGCAGGTTTTTCTTTAGGTTTTTTTTTTTTTTTTTTTTTTGGCTTGATTAGCCGCTGCTGCTAACATCTGTCTGATTAACCGCTGCTCCGTCTTGTCCTCTCTCTCTCGCTTTCTCGTCTTCTGCTGCGTGGTTTACGGATGAAGGGTGGATTCAGGTCACTACAGGTAAAAAAAATAAAAATAAATAAAAACAAAAAAAAAACCAAGTAGAACGCTTTTCCATTTCCTCTTTCTTTCCTTTTTGCTTTTCCTCCTCTGGTGTTAAACCCGTGCGGCGCTCCTGCCGCTTCCCGGGACGGTGTTTGTGCATGCAGTAGAACCAGCCGGTCTTTACAGAAGCCCTGAACAGAGACGCCGCGCTCCAGCGTTCAGGAACACGGGGGGTCAAATTCAGAGTCTGGGGTTTCTCAGGATGTTGGGGTTGAGTCAGAGTGACGTGTTTTTCTTTCTCTTCAGGGCTTCTGTACGTGATCATTTTAGAGGATATGAAATTATCGTTTTATTTAATTTTTTCGTTTTGTTATATTCAGGTTTACAGGAAGTCCTGACTTACGAACATTTAACGTAAAGCCTTTACAGTATGCGGTGCCGTTAAGGCTCGACGTATTGCATTGCATCGATTTAATTAAAGTTCTTTAGTGTTATTTTTGTAGTGTTTTGGTGAGTTTGTGTCATGATGTCATTTTTTTGTGTTTTTTTTTTTTTTTTTTTTTTTTTTTTTTTTTAATAAAGTGACGCAGTTTATCGTACTTCGTGTTCGGGTGTTAATTGAGCTGCATGTTGTAAAGACTAAACCCTGAACCTCTCTCTCTTTCTCCCCCCGCAGTCGTATTACCCCCGGGGTAGTTTGCAGAGTAACGCCACACGGGTGGCGACTAGTAACCCGCCCCGCCCCGTCCCGCCCCCTCACGTCTACCCCTCGTCCTCTCAGATGGTGATGATCCCACAGCAGCAGCTCCCGTTCCCCCCCAACTCTCAGGCCCACACCTACTTCATCCAGTCTGGACAGGTAGGACACGCCCCTCTGCTTTACAGCCCGTGCGCTCATGGTCCTAGTGCCTCCTAGATTCCCAGTACTAACATTCCGAATCGGTCTTGTTCAATCGGATGCAGTTTTGTTTCTCGCTGTAACTGATGGTCTCTGTGTCGCAGTACCGCGCGCCGTACGTTCACCAGACGCAGCAGTATTCAGTGGCCAGTGCATCAGCAGGCTTTTACCCCGGAACTAACCCCGACTACAGCTCCACGTATGGTAAGAAGCTCTGCACCTCTATCAGACGCCCCCTGTCTCTCCTCTCCTCTAAACCCGACTAACCAGCTCCGCCCTGCGCTCTTCTCTCTTCTGTCTTATTATTTTTGTTTATTTGTTTTTGTCTTGTCTGACTTACGCAGGTTCTTCCGGTTGTGCTTTTGAAATATTTGTAATCTTGTCATTCACTTTCTACTCTCTCTCCTATTCTCTCTCTCTCTCTCTCTCTCTCTCTCTCTCTCTCTCTCTCTTTCGCCTTTCCGCTCTGGGCGGAGTTCAGAGGCCGCTCTGGGAGTGAGGGAGAGGCGGGGGGGTGGGGGGAGAGGCGCGGTTCGAGAGAACAGCCGTCTCTCTCATCACGCCGTTCCTCTCACCTCCCACCGCTACTCCGGTGAGTGTGGAACACAACGCAGGGCTGTTTGGAGTTTGATTTGTTTATTTGTTGTTTATTTATAAACACTCACGGCATGGACACCGAATCCTAAAGTACTGAGAAACGTTCTGGCCGCTTTCTCCCGCTCAGACTCCCGTCAGACTCATGAGGCTGCGCTTAAATCCTAAATACGTTTTATTTATTTATAAAATAAATGTTCTTTTGGGCCTCTTAAATCAAAATGTTTTTTTATGTATCGCCCCCTGGTGCCTGTAGGGTAAATTGCAGTGTCAAAATGTAAAAAATGAAGTGATTAAAGTATACATGTTGCTGTGCCTCATGAGTCATTGTTTGGAGTCGTAGCTCTTTATTCTTGTATTATTTTGCATGTTTTTTTTTTTTTGTTTGTTTTTTTTTTTGTATCTTTGGTTCCTGTAGCCAGTTGAACTTGAACGTTGCTAGGGATCAATCGGACGGGAATTCGATGTATAAAGTCACTTGGATCGTTCTTTCCTCTGACGCTTGTGTAGCGTTCTGGTCTCTGATTGGTCAGAAGGTGTTGATTTTAGTTTTTTATAAAGGCAGCTCTGACCGTAGCGCAGCTGCACATCATGGCTTTATATTAACACCTTCGCTCTGATACGATATCCTTTCTGGACTAAGAGCTTGTTCACGGGGACGTGTTCAGATGGCGCTCAACTGAAACAGGTTATAGAACTGTTGATGTGCAGTTTGTATAAAATGTTTAATTATAAATATAAACCTATGGAAGGAGTCTCCAGTGTCAGCACTGGACCTTACGCTTTATAATCACCTTCAGGACATACAAGCTTACGCTGCTAAGCACTTTCTTACTAATACGACAAGCTGTTTGTTTTTTTTTGTTTGTTTTGTTTTCTTTTTTTGTCTTTCTTCTCTCTCTTAATGATAAATAATTATAAACACCAAGGGCTGTGGTAAAAGAAGAATAAAACGCTCTCCTCGTCTCGGTTCACTGGTACAACTGGCTACACTTCCTTCTTTTACCCTTCGATTTATTTTGACTGAATTGATTTGAGTCGTTCGAACTCGCCACTTGCATGTGGTTGAATCCGTGATGCAGGTGGAAACAGACTTCTGTATTTATTTATTTAAAAAAAAAAAAAAAAAATTCTCCCCAAACTGAGTTTGAAATGTGAATGAGAGCAACCCTGCATTGTGGACTTGGATTGAACCTGAACCTGTATAAGTTTAATTTACGTTTATTTAAAGTGGCACTGAGATGTTTGGGAGAAAAACAAGACTTTGATGAGAAAACAGAGCAAAGCTAATATTTCTGATGCGGGTTTTTTTTTTTTTTTTTTTTTCCTTTCCTTTCCCTTGTTTCTTTTCCTCCTCCTGTCTCCAGCTGGAGCGTATTATCCTGCTCAAGCTCAGTACCAGCCATCAGTTCCCACCGCGCCCGTCATGATGAACCCTGCCCAGCAACAGGCTCCGCCCCCTCCGCAGCAAGCCCCGCCCCAACAGCACAAAAGGGAGCGCAAGCAGGTAATAAGGTTAAGTTTGTGCTTTGAAACGTGTTCATATGCAGAAGTGCTTTACTTTGAGACAGAAAAAAAGAAAGGAAAAATAAAAGCCATAAGTGAAGAAATAAACTTCAATATAGATATGTGTAAAGTGTTAAAGGATGATTTTTAATAGCAAGTCATGGTCTTAATACTCACAATTCTTTCTTTATTGTTTATATAAGCGAGATGGTTTAAAAAAAAAAATTAATAAATAAATAGATAAATAAAAAAAAAAAAAACCCAGATGTCGCAGGTGTGTGAAAGACAGACGCGGCATTGAACCCAGCTTACGACTTTTAGACGAATGTTTTGTTTTCACGAACATTTTATGGTGTCGTCATAAGTGTTCTGCAACATGGATTTTAAACGTTGAGGAATTTTCATCCCCTTGACTTTATAGCCATCTTTTTTTTATTTACTTTTTGATCACGAAGTTTGCAATTTAATTTCATTTTATTCTTGTGGCAGTCATGTCGTCTCTGAAAGATTCCTGCTGTGCTGATTTGTGGATTATTAAACTGCTAATAAAAAATGTCTTTCAGATTAGAATACGAGACCCCAATCAGGGAGGACGTGACATCACGGAAGAGATCATGTCCGGAGGAAGGACCACGTCTACGCCCACACCTCCGCATGTAAGATTATCATCCCGAGGTTGCTCTCGGACATTCTCTTACCTAAAGGTTTAAATATTGGCACCCCGAGGCTGCCCTGCTGTTCCGTGAAGAAGCACTAAGACTAGGCTGGTGTGGGTAGCTCCGCCCACTGATCGGATTTATGCAGAAAATGAAGTTTTATTGCAGGATGACTTTTTTTTATTTTATTCTGGATAATCGATTAATTCGGGTTTTTCTTTTAAGCCAGTCAGCAAATTGTGTGGCAGTTTGTATTAAGCTGGAATTTTGTAGACGATAAATAATTCTGCTTTCTTTCTCGCCGTTCTCTCAGTCTGTATGTTCTGAGGGCAGCGGCTCTGTCCAGACCAACGGCGAAAGCGTGACTCCTGCTCTGGTGATCCGATCCGGTAAAAACACCTTTAGCGCTTTCAGAAAAAAAATCCCTGCATTTATTTATTGATTGATTTTTTTATTTCCCTTCCTCAATTTTTATAATTGCTTTAATCCAGAATTTCTCCTCGTGTATGTTGTTCAGATGATTGTGTGAAGTCCTCCAGCCCTGTGGCTCCTGCCGCGACTCCTCCGCCTCGGTCAGATCCTACCCCCGAGCCGAAATCCACCCCGGACGTCCTCGCTGCTCCAGTGGTTCCCGTCCCTCCTGGACAGAGTGACGATGGCGTCTCAGACCCTTCTCCATCCTCGTCTCCCGCTCCTACGGCTCTCCCCGCAGAGAACACGACGAGCGACAGCGTTGACGCCGCCGCCCCTCCTGAAGCCACACCCCAGAAGGTCGAGAAGGAGGAGGAGCAGCAGGAGGAGGAGGAGCTTAACGCCGCTGCTCCTGAACAGCCTTGTGGTCACGTTGAGAACAAAGAGCCAGAAAAGGAGACCGAGCCATGTGTCGAGACGCCGCTCCCTGACTCCGCCGCCTCTGATCTCGTGCCTGCTGAAGAGGACACGCCCCCTGCAGCAGCAGCAGCAGCCAATGGGGAGACGGAATCTCACGAGGTCACGCCCACCCCGGTGCCCGCGGCCGCGCCCGTTTCTGAGCCCGAGGACGTCCCGGTGGCCAACGGTCTGCCTCAGGAGCCCGAAGAGCCGCAAGAAGAGAAACAAAAAGATGAGGCAGAACCGGAGCCGGTCACTGAACCCGAGGCAGCTGAGGATCAGCAGAGTGATACAAAAACATCTGCTTCTGCAGAAGACGAGGAAGACGAGGGGAGAGCGGAGGAAGAGCCCGCTCCTGCCGAGGAGACGACTATGCAAGGTGAGCCGCCGTTTCCCTCCAAAAGGTTTAAGGGGGGGGGTTAAAACACAAAACAGAATTAAAGTAATTATTTTATTTGTATTCATTTTGGAGCAAAACCTGTGTGTGTGTGTGTGTGTGTGTGTGTG
>JAOVYU010000029.1:592292-605276 GCA_025674565.1 Synodontis membranacea
AATCGTAATCAGCGTGGCATTATTCTGTAAACGTGGCCTGGTGACGTCACCGTGTGTGTGTGTGTGTGTGTGTGTGTTTGTGAGTGGGAAGTGACGTTTGACGTGCAATCTTTTTTGTTTGTTTGTTTGTTCGTTTTTTAAATCCTTTGTATAAGAACCTATTTGGGAATTGCATTGATCACATGATTGCATTAAAGTGGATGAGTGTATATTTCATCTCCTGATTTCTGTTTTCATCGGATTGAGAAAGGCAGAGACAAAATTCAAAGTTGAAATTTAATCTTTTTTTTTTTTTTGGTGTACAAAAAAAAAATCCAACCCCAAAATGCATTTTTTTTTTTTTTTTCTGAAAAATAATGGCAACTGTTGATTCCATATGCATATCCTCTATATGTACAGGCCACATGTGCTAGATTCATACACGTCTTTACGTAATGTTATTTCTGTACAGGCTTTTAGCATTCAGGGACATGAGTGCAGACTTATTGCTTAACTCTACATTAAATGTGCAGCAGGTTAGCGTTCAGTATAATACGACAAGCTGGAATTAATAGCACATAAACAGCCGAATGGAGAACGGTGGTTTTTTTTTTTTTTTTTTTTTTTTATGTACATGAATCTGCAATCTAACGGTGACACAGCAGACGGGAACAGCAGGATCTAATCAGTGATGTCCTTGATAATGACTTTGCACAGAAAGACAAAGCAAGCATTTCTGTTAAAAAAAGAAAGAGAGAGAGATAGTGTGAGAGAGAGAGAGAGAGAGAGAGAGAGAGAGAATCTGTCCATAACACAGGTGTTTAAAGTTAAAGGTTATTAGAGGTCATTCAAGCAAGTAATATTTGAAAATTTAAAGGTACAGTTTATTTCTTTTAAAGATCTGTGATGATTTTAAAGAATCCTTAGAAAGTCTGTGATTCACAAAAGCGCATTTGTGGTTCTTCTTCTGTTATAGCTGGTTTTAAATCTTCTGTTTAAATGTTTCCTGACTTGGAATTAGCCAAGATTTGGCAGAAAGAGAGAAAAATTTGGGGGGTGACGTCAATATAATATATAAAAAAAATATCAAAGAAGTTTGCGCTATTGTCGAGAAAAGGTTCCTGGAACCAAGGAAAGACTTCTGTCACAGCTATCGAGAACAATTAGCATGTGGAAAATATTTGCATGGTTTACGACGTAGCGTTAATGGACGCTAAAAATATATTCTCGACACTCTTGGCATGATTCAGCAAAATAAACTCTTCTGTTAAACGCTGGTGTTCGGGACACGTGTGTAACACTGTTTTTTAAGGACTACATATAAGAGCGTAATTAAATAGCTAGCTAAAATGATCACCTGAGGGCTTTGCTAGCAAGCTAACCTCACCCCAGGAGCTATTCGATGTTATAACATGAGGGAGTTCTTAGTACAGATGGCTAGTTATCACAGGAAGGTTCTGCTAGCTCACTTTAATTACCATAGAAAGTTAATGATAGCTAGTTAAAGCTAACAGTTATACCGTGAGGACGTCACTAGCTAGCCTGTGTTATCACAGGAGATTACCGATAGCCAGCTAAAATGTTACGCTTAAAATGAAGTGTTACTCGGCTGCGCTTCACGAAAACACAGAAACATGAATCATTTTACATAGCACAAAAAAAAAAAAAAAATCAAAAATGACATTCAAAAGACGTGATAATCTTATTTGGCAAGCGTTAGTTGCAAGAATATAAATGATTATTGCACAGTTGGTTTAAGAAAAATAAAATAAAAAAAGCTTCGCAGCTGGAACTGAGCTCTAATATGCAGGCTGCTATCAAAGTGCATATGAAGGCAAGTAAGATAATTAAACACAACCCGCGTCGGGTGACGTACAGTACAGATGAGGGGTTTAGCAAGAGATCATTAGCAGCAGAGTGGAATATGGCCTAAAAAAACATCACTACAGATGCTAGCGTACCGTAGACATGTGCCGATAGCTCGTCTCAATTCTATTTAGCTTTTCTCATGCTGGTTATTTATCTTGACACTGCTAACTAGTGCTTGGCTAATTGTTTCTCACACCGAAAACATGAAGGACGGATTTCAGCTCCTGTGAGAAATATTATCGTCGAGTTAGTTTGTAAAAAACAACCACATGAGGACACAAAAACAGAAAAACTCCTGAGTTTGAGATGCGCTGATGTAGCGCATTTAGTGCTAGCAGCTTTGAGTTATCACACAAGGTTAATGCTAGCTAGGTATTTTATTATTTTACTACTCCAATCTGTTTTAAGTTTAGCATCTAATTTGATCTTTCTCTGCATATTCGATCAAATCCGCTTCTTAGCTAGAACACAGACATGGATAATGCTAACTAGCGCTAGCTAGCAACAAACCCTGTGTGGCAAGACAGTAAAGAAGACGTGTTTCTTGGAAGATTGTTCTCATAAAAATAAACATCCAGACCATTTCAGAACCTCTAACATCGAAGTTAACACTGGCTAGCTAGCTAAAATTAGCACAGGAGAATATCGCTAGCTAGCTAATGTTGCTTTAGGAGGTTATGGCTAGTATGCTAATTTTATAATTGAAGGTTATTGCTAGCTGGATGAAGTTATCACATGAGGGCACTGCTAGCTAAGATAATTATAAGAGGGTACTGTTAGCTAGCTAAGGTTAGCCCAAGAGATTCATGATGGCTAGCTAATTAATACAGTTATCATGTGTGGTTATTGCTAGCTATTTAAATCGTTTAACAGGAACCTGAACAAAAGTCTGAACAGACTTCTCTGTTATACATTGCTTGTATGAAATTAGCAGATATTAAACATCTGTATACTATAGTTTCTTTTAACTGGATTAAATATAACAAATATGATACTTCATTGACAAGTGCTAACCAGCATGTTGTCAACATTTGTTCAGGCTCAAGATCGCTTTCAGGTTCCTCTTTCTTCGGTACTGGAACTAAACGAGGTTAAGGATGGACATAAGGTCTGGTTGCATCATGTTAGCATAATGTAACCATGGAAACGACTTTTGGCAATAAACGAACACAAATATGGCTCTTTAAACATTATAGCACATCAAGAAAACATGCTAGCTATGAGCTACTATCATCAACAATCACAACATCATGCATTTCTAACATTAGAATATAATTTTCTATATAAGTGATGATCGGCACATGCCTACTGTACTGTTCCGTGCAATTTACAGTGTAACTACGATTGCTGTTTAATTCACTATTTTAAAGGAACTGAAACATTGCAGCTTTGACCGAATCTGGCCTCGGAGGTAAAAAAGTCACGGTATTACTTCAAGTACCTGATGAAGAGCTTTTGCATGTAAATAAAGTTAGGTAGCATTTCTAATCCGACTCGGCATACTCAACACGGACACCAAACTACCTTCACAGGTTCACTTTGTGGTTTCGTATAAATGCTCCGGTACTGCAGAGAGAAAAGTCTTTACAAAGAAACGTGCTGAAGCTGATTCATTCCAACATGGAGGATTCTGAGGAGTGGAAATCTTCTTCCTGTTGTGGATATTTTCATGAAACGTGAACAGCGTCAGCTTCAGCGCCGGTCACTCGTACGCCAGGGCCGATCCAAACCCACAGACAGTATGGCAACTTTATACGCTCATGAATGTGGTTTTGATTTCGTGTAACACTCGCAGTTGTTCCACATTAGGTACGTGTTAGATTTTCACTTGTGGATGTAAAGTGGACGTCCAGTGATTTGGGATTATCATGCATGTGATAAGGAATCTCTCTGGTTCTGGTTTCTTCAGACTTTTAAAACTTCCAAAATCCTAAATTCAAAAAAAATATATGTGTGTGTGTGTGTGTGTGTGTGTGTATGAGGGTGTAAAAAGTTTTGCACAAAGAACAGGATATATAAAACTGTGCTTTTCCAATCTGCCATTAATCCAAGTACTGAAGGACCCAGGAACTGTTTTTGGTTCCAGCTCAAGATCGGCAGGAACAGAAACTAATGAATGGTATTAGGGGGTGGAGCTATCAATACAACACAATGTCATACAACATGCAAAGTGTTTTATAAACAAACAAACAGAAATAGAATTGTTTCTGATTGTTAATCATATGGGATGTGATTAAACTAAGATATTTTTTGGTTAAGGTGCAGTTACCACGGAAGACTACTACTACTGCTAGCAAAAGTTCAGAAGGTTCTAGAAAACAAGAGCCTACTTCAGATAAAATGTCAATAAACGTAAACATTAGTAAAATGTTTAATAGTTTGATAGTGGGTTTAACTTTTTAGAATATGACCATTCTTTTCATATTGTAATATTTTGGACAAAAATTGTTTAACTTGGTTACAGGAGAAAGTTATAGCAAAAGCTGGAACAAATGTTCATATTAAATACTTCCTGTAGAAACACAGCTAAAAGAAAAATACTTTTTTAATACAAATAGTCATTTTTATTGCATTGATAGCATCTTTATAAAGTTATTCTCATTTAACTGCATTGTAATTTTGCTAACAATAAAACGTAGTTACTACAGGGGATTATTGTTAGCTAGGTAAATTTAGCTGGCTAACATAGCCTAGCGAGCCCGAAACTCCTGATGAATGATGGAACAACTTTTTATATTACATTCTGTTTGACACTTTGACAGTGTTTAGATAATATTTTTCGTTAGATCGTCAACTTCGTTTGAAATTTTAGTGCAAAGAAAATATCTTACAATCTGTTGACAAGCAGTTGTTGCTAATTACTACAGGGACATTGCTAGTTAGCCTAAGTTACAACTGAAATCATATTTATTGTGCTATGGTGTAGATTTGTTATGATTATGTTTTTGAAAAATTCCAGATGAAATCTAAAATATTTTCTTTTCTGCCGGTATGAGCTGGTGAACCAAAGGAGCAATCCAATCAGACGAAGGAACAATGCTATTGTTAGCATGTCTACTGTGTTTATCTTGACTTCCATAGAGCTGTTGTGTTGTGATGAGGATGCGGTTGCCATGGCAACCCTAAGAAATTATTTAGAACTCAATTCCCAAGAACTGTTGGTTCCTGTTTGGGGAGATGCCTGTGGAAATACATGTAGTGCATGTGAGAGGTCCTTCATAACATGCCATCCTGTAATATGTGTGTGTGTGTGTGTGTGTTAGTCATGTTTCATTAAACTGCCTGATTTACTCTCACTATCCACTTTCAGCTAGCGTGTGTACCGTTGACGGCACGCTAATTACGACGTGCCAAAGATTTTCTGCCCTTTGGCCTTGCTAGGTCTATGTTTCTCTTTTTCGTTCTTCCTCTCCTCTTTTCCTTCACGCCACTTTGTTGCGTCTTCTCTTCTCTCTGATCGTCACTGCGGCGATTAAGTGGCTAAATTTAGAGCCAAATTGTAGCTTAGCTCTCGGAGACAGATGAAATGTGTCGGCTCCAGATGGGGGACGTGGGTTCGGTGTGCAGCTGAGTCACACACTTCAGTTATGCAAAGACACACACACACACACACACTTACACACACACACACTGACACACAGACAGTTCCTTCTTTCATAATCTGATCATTCTGACACGTACACATAGCCATGCGCCAATAATATGTTGTATCGCAATATTTGTGATCATTACTGCTTAAAAATATTGGCACCCCACCTGGGTTGGCTCCTTTAACTAATTTTTTTTTTTTTTTTTTTTGGCCATCATTTGTGCTCCTGAAATAAAGTATGTCCAATTGGAGAACAGCCCAAGGACAACTGAAAGGCAGCATATCCATAATTCTGTTTATCAGCTGCCTTTCCAATAGGATGTTGTAATAATATTTGTTAAGATCAGCATATGCCTACTAAATATTGTTTATGCCGTTTATACATTCAGTTCTCACTTGGACGTGAGCGGAATCGGCGGATCGACTGCACCTTGCTGTTATTATGCTCCTCCTTGACCCTGAATTCACCCAGCGTTCACACTGGAAAGCGACAAGATGCTCAGGTTGCCCACCTCGTGGTTTTACGTTATATTTTATTAGAATTTTTTAAAACATATTTTAATATTGTTTATATTACATGCTGTTACATTAACAGCTGTATGCCTCTGCTAGCATTAGCATAGCTTAATGTTTTAGCCTTCAACCCCCCCCATGTGCTTTTAAAATAAAAAATGAGCTGTTAGTTATAAATTTTAGTTGCTTCTATTAGCCACCTGAAAGCCCCTCGCTTCTGACCAATTTATAAAGTTATCACCTACAGGTTTAGATGGGAATTTAGTGGCGCTATTTATTGAGATTTACTGTGTCATAAGTAATTATCATAACACAAAGAAACATTGATGTGTTGCCATTTTGTCGCTTGCTAGTGTGAAGGTAGAGTGTGTGCATGGATGTCCCAGTATGTCAGATTTGTTAATGTGCATTAACTAACAAACAGCAGCTGTCATTCAGGCTGGTCCTCATCGTTTGACGGGTTAATCGCACACGTTAATTCCTCATTTTGGTCCGAGCCGTTTTCTTCGGCCGGTTCGGAAGAGTTTTCTGAAAAGTTCTCGAACTCTGACTGGGTCTCCTCCGCCACCGAGGCTTCTGATTGGTCCTCACTCTGTAGGACCTCAGTGCAGTCTGTCTCATTAAGCATGCTGCTCTCAGACGGATGCTCCAGCTCGTCGCTGAGCTCGGCGGCTGTTTTGGGTTCCCGAGGCAACGACAGGCTCCTGTGGCGACTCCAGAGCTTGTGGAGCTCAGTTACCTCAGAAACACTGCTGCTGGTGCCGCTGTCACGGAAACTGGCCAGAGGGGGGCGTACCTTCACACCTGTGACTGTAACGGAGCCCTCGATAGCTTTGCGTAGCTACAGAAATGGAAAATCGTAAACATATACTTTAATTTCATATCATGTCCGATGAACTGGTTACATCACAGAACATGCATAATGTCATTGTCAGTATAATGGCAACAATTTAACATGTCTTTATCTCAAATGTTAGAAAAAACTTGATGAAGTGAGTAAATGAAATTATTAATGAAATAACTAACACTTTTTCAGTAACTAACAACCTCTTTCAGTGAGACCACACCGACGAGTCTCCCAGTGCTTGTGACGTAAGCGTGATCCAGACCAAGGAGTGAGAAAATGGTGTGCGTCTGCAATTTAACAAAATAACAAAACACAATTTAGAAAATGCCCACTGAAACTCACGCCAAGACTGTTGAAAAACATTTTTGTTTAAAAAAACAAACAAACAAAAAAAAACTTGCATTGCAAACAAAACACTTTCTGTGCATCTCAAAAAATTTGACAATTGTGAAAATGTGCATTTTTTTTGTTATTTATTTAAAAAGGAAAACTTTCACATATTTCCACATTTATTACATGTAAAGTTAAATATTTCAAGCCTTTTTTGTCTTAATTGTGATGATTATGGCTTGTAGGTCATAAAAATCATTAATCCAGTATCTCAAATTATTAGAATATTTCCCAAGATCAATAAATAAAAGGATTTACAATACAGAAATATCATCTGTCTGAAAAGTCTTATCGTTTAAATTTGATTGTGGCTTCTTTACTATGAAGGTGTTTCTCATCTTCCACTTGACAAAACCCCATAGATTCTCTATCAAGAGAAGCTCAGTAACACACAGAAGCTCAGTAATGTCATGGTCAGTAAAGCATTTGGTAGTAGTTTTGTCACTGTGATCAGGTGCTAAGTCCTGCTGGAAAAGGAAATCAGCATCTCCATATGGAAGCATGAAGTCTCTAAAATCTCCTGGTAGACGCTGCGTTGACTTTGGGCTTGATAAAACACAGTGGACCAACAGCAGCAGACGACATGGAACCCAAATCATCACAGACTGCAGAAACTTCACACTGGACTGGACTCCTTAGTCCAGGTAAGAGCTTCTGATGTTGTCTCTGGTTCAGGAGAGGCTTGATATTAGGAATGTGTCAGTTGGAGCCCCTTTCCTGAAGACGTCTGTGTGTGGAGGCTCTTGATGCACTGAAACCAGCTTCAGTCCACTCCTTGTGAAGATCTCCCAAGTTCTTCAGTCCACTTTGCTTGACAATCCTCTCAAGGCTGAGCTCATCACTGTTGCTTGTGCCCTTTTTATTAGTTTTCCCTTCCAGTCAACATTCCATGAATAAGTTTCATTACAGCACTTTGTGAACAGCAGCCTTTTCAGTAACGACCTTCTGTGGCCTGATTGTGGTTGTGAACTGAACTTGCGCGAGAGATACACAGTGTTTATACTGTCTGAATAATAATTTGCTCAAAATGAAATATTCTAATAATTTGAGATTTTTCATTTACAAGGAATAAACTTCAGCTACATTCCCAGCTACGGAACAACAGGCCTTTCATTTATATTTACACGCTAATTTACATACAAAACGTCTCACGAGTCAGACTCAAGCTTACTTTGTGCAAAGATGTGCGTTCGACGAGCTGGAAGGGGGCGGGGTCTATCTTGCAATTGTTAAAACAGACGGCTTCTTCCAGCTGTTGCTCCTCCCACTCAGCTATCTGGGGTAAAGACATCTTTATGACATTAAAAGTCAGAAAAGAGCAGGTTAGTTTACAAAAAATGTAGCAGCTCTCATGTAAATTTGCTCTTCTTTCTAAAGAATTTGTGATGGATTTTGAAGCTAATCTAGCTCTCGCTTAAGCTGTAGCTTCCCCTTAGCTACTTAGTGTTGCTAGGCTAGCTTTTACTCTTGAGTTTGTTTTTGATCATGAGCTTTAGCTTTCAGTTGAATGGCTTTGGCTTTCAATCCTAGATTCTTTTTTGAGTGAAAGTTTCTTGCTTTTCTTGCTTGGTTAGCTTTAACTCTGTAAACTAGCTTTTGCTAACTAACTAGCTTTCAATCTCTAGCATTCAGGGCTCACCCGCTAGGTTACCTTTTACTCACTATTTTGCGTTCGCTTGCTCGGATATCTTCTTCTTGCAAGTTAGCATTTGTTTCCAGTCAGATAATTATTCTGACAGACGGGTTATCTGGGACAACATTCTAGAATTTTTCCTAAGCAAATAATGAAATCCTGCTAAGCCTGTTCGATGATGTCTGGTACACATGGTAAACAGAAGAGCAATGATGTTTTTATTAGCCTGAGATGCTAACCTCTGCTGTGGATATATCGTCCTCGACGTTAGGGGCTTCCTGAAATCACATCAGAGAAAAAATATCATTACTGTAAATGAATACCATCCTCTTCCCAAATATAATTCCAGTCCTCACAACAGAGGTGTTTATACACTGTAGCTAATACAGTGTTTGTGTAGTTTATCATTTAGCTTTTACCTTTGATGCTTAGGTTAACATTTGCTTATTACGTCAGCTGTCGATTGTGAGGTCAGGTTAGCTTTCTATTACTATTACTCATAAAATAACTAATGCTGTTCATCAGAAAGATGTTGTTTATTGTGTATAAAATTCTGTGAAATCACAGACATATCATCATCATCAACTTTACCTCCATCTGCTCCTTCACCGGTTCTCCACAGGATGGACTCGGAGAACCTGAACCAACACGAGGAAAAACAAAAGTAGTAAAGTGCCAGTGACGGAATGACGATGTGTAAACAACAGGCCAGTAACGTGCTGCCTCATTATTAGTCCTGAATTCTGAATTTTTGATTGGTCAATAGAGAAGGTGTTATTTATTTTGTGCTCGTGGTTAATAGCAGTGGTTGTGTATATACTGCTCAGCGTGTCGGTGTTGCTGATGGATGATACGGTCTTCAGAGCGGACTTGAGGGGAATCTGGGAGTTGGTGAGAGTCGGACTGTAGGAGGATTCCTCTGTGGAAATCTACCAAAAAAAAAAATAATAATTAAACAGATTAAAGTCAATCCTTAGCAACACTTCAGTCCGTAATTTTAAACAAACAATCTCACAATCACAACTTCATCCACAACTCTACATAAAACAACAAAAATGATCAACGACAAGTTAAAAGTGGGCGGAGCTTCAGCACTCATTCGTGTGAAAAATTCTGCAGCAACTTGTTAAATTTCCAACTTCGCCTTTAAGCGCAGCATCTTACCAGGAAGCGGACGCCGCGGCTAGCTTTGGGTGAGGAATTCTGGGAAAACGACGAAGGAACATGGGCGCCGTTGTCCTGAGCGCGTTCTCTCAAGTACTCCAAACGTCGACCTCGACTGAGCTGCTCCGAGAGCAAGAACTGGAGCTGAGAACGTTCTATAGAACCGAGCAGGATCATGGACTCTAAACATAAAGAGGAACCAAAGAAGATACACAGAGAGATGAAATGAGAAGACAATGCAAACAAAGTCTGTAAGAGTAACGATGTACTTTGTGATACACTGAGGTTTTTTTTTTTTAAAAAAAGTATTTAAAATGCTTATTTTAAAAAATGCTTTTCTGGGACAGTTCACAACATCTGGTTTAAAGCTAGTCTAACATAAAGAAGTAAATATTGAGGTAATACTGAGACAACGTTAAAAATCCATGTTTAAAGCGTCATCTTGTTGATCTGTTTCTCTCGTTCGTGCAGATGTGCGTCTGGTCGTGTAGTGGATAAGACGGTCTCTGAGTGGACAGATGTTACTATAAGCACTTTGTCTCACCTTTAGACTCCACAAGAGCGAGAGTTCTCAGCTGCCCAGTGACCAGCGCCTCCTGCACGTCCCGGTACGTAGAGGTCAGCGTGATGAACCGTACGTCTCTCACCATGATGTCCTCCACCCGGATATTATACATCCTACAGAGCGAGGGAACAAAACTGGAGTAAAAAATGCAAATCAGAGCCTTTTTACACCACAGAGCTTATGTTGTAGTAGTGCAGCTGCAAATCACAGGTTCACATTAATGCTCTTCTTCAGTCGTTTCTACAGTAACAGCTCATCCACACCGATGAAAGACGTGTGAGATGTGAGTTAATATGGGGACTTGTTCTGTAAGAAGATGTTTATATAGACATTTAACAGTTATGGAAGAAGTCTCCAGTGTCAGCGCTGTGTAACAGTCAGAGGTGAAGCTGGAACTTTAAGTTTCCTGACAGACGAGTTTACGCAGACAAGCTGAGTGAAGAAAGGACTGTTTAGAGCTGCTATAGTGTAAGAGAGAAAAACATTCAATGTTCAGTGTAATAATAAACAGGTAAAATGTGTCAGTTTTTGAATAAATAATACACTGTTATCATTGGCAAAGAGAAATAAAGCACTTTGGGATGTGCTGTTGTAGGAAAATTATCAACAAACAACCGACAGTGAGACAAGGAAAGCACTCACTCCTGGCCCCAGCCCAGTTCCGGCAGGTATGGAAGTTTCTGGATCCTGATGATGGAGTCGTACAGCGAAGGCTGGAGGCTCTGAGCCACGGCATTGGCCAGAATCACGGCGATCATCACAGGCAGGATGTGTGAGATCTGACCAGTCAGCTCAAAGACGATCACCGCTGTGGACACGGTGTGTGTGACTGCTCCAGAAAGTGCCGCAGCACCTAAACACACACACACACACATCAAATTACACAACAACCAGGAACCTGACAGCTGTTTGATTTCCTGTCGGGTCTGTGACGTGTGCTGCACCGCTGAGTCTATTTCATCAGCTGCACTGAAATTAGCTTCGGGGTGATGCAGGTAACATAAAACACATGACATTCACCATAAAACTGCTCTATTACACGTTGATATATTAACCATGTTGGGAGGTTTGTCTTTTATAAATCACAGGAGGAAAAATATGAAAGTCACTGGAAACAAACTGTGTCACATGGTCTCCCGTATTAGCCTTTAGCCATTAGCTATTAGAATTAGAATTTTACAATTAGAAAATTAGAATTTTATTATTTTATCTTCTTTTTTTTTTTTTAAGTAGACAAATATTAAGACATTTAAAAAGGTGTAAAAGCCTTTAGAAGTTTTAGAGAGCAAAAAACTACTACTATATATATATACAGTATATATGTGTAATAAAAAATTGTCTTTTAAAACTATAATTTACTGCCGTTTATTAGATAAAGTTTAGCTTTAGGAAATAAAGGAATGCTTAGCTTTTAGAAATAAAATGAAGTATAATTTAAAACAATTAATTTTAGATTACTAAGTCATTACGCATTACGACTGCACAACATACATCTGCACAACAGGTAAAAACAAGAATTTGTTGCACAAATGAACACAAGGTCAAAATATACATACACACATATATTAATTCAGTGGTGCTGTAAGTAGCAGAAAAAAGTATTTTGTCAAACTTCCTGTTATTGATCAACATGTGATCCATGCAAATTTATATTTAAATTATCGTAAAATTGTATTTAACCAAATATTATGGCTAGTGTATGTATAATTTTGATCCTGTGTTGATTTCCGAAAACTCAAAATAATTTAAACTTGTACACCAAATTCTTGTTTTTATCTATTATAGATGCTGTACCATTAATCTTCAGCAGAAAAACAACAGAACAAATAAATAATAAAAAAGTCTGACATTCATGTCCATGATGACTATATGTAAACTTCTGATCACAGCTGTATATTGATTCGATTTATCATTAATCTTACCAACAACAGCATAGCCGCCGGGAACTATGGGATATACGGTGTTGTCACTGTGAATGCCATCAGGGAACACGGCCGCCATGCTTTCACCCACCAAGCGACCAAATGCAGCACCTGGGAATTGCATTCATGTCATTACGCCCAACGTCAAAAATTTAAAATACAAAAATACAGCAGAACTTATATAAAATATACATAAAATACACTTATTGTATATAAAACACTGTCATGTTCCTTAAATTTCCAGTTTAATGATTTTATAGGATAATATTTTTTCATGGTGATGCATCAGATGATGCTTAAAGCTGGAAAAAAAAGATTTGATACATTTAGCATTTTGACTATAAATTATTCACTAAATAATTAATAATTAACTTTTTATTTTAGTTGAAACATTTGCTTGTTTATTAAAAGTAAAACATGGGAAAATTGACATTTACCAGAATAAGAATTCAGCAGCCAAACTTTAGCTAACTGCTCGTTTATTAATGTTCTATTTTAGTAGCCTTTACTAGC
>JAOVYU010000029.1:678721-688886 GCA_025674565.1 Synodontis membranacea
CTTCCTGCGATACCTGGAAGCAACTTCCTGCGATACCTGGAAGCAACTTCCTGCGATACCTGGAAGCAACTTCCTGCGATACCTGGAAGCAACTTCCTGCTCCTCAGACATTCCACAACATTAAAGGTAACCAAAAAGAAAAAAATCCAAGCATTACTCCTTAATAAATAAAAACTGTAAACCTTGGCAAATTGTTGTGGTGTAAGAGGAAGACACTTGGTGCTAACAGGAACAGGAAATTTGCTTCACTGATTAGTTTCCTACTGTATATCATCACACCTGGTCCTGACTGTCTGCACTGCGGAACTCTTACAACTTCTGGTCATAAAGATGAATACGAAACTCCAGGGAATATTATTGCACTGTAAATCTATTTGTAAAATAAAAGCACTAACCAGCTGGATAGCGGTCATGTATTTCTTCCACCACAGGTACTTCTGAAAGCGCGGGCCGGCTGCAGACAGGCCGTAGTAGGAATACATGATGACGTGGACTATGGCGTTCACCATGGCGTGGAAGGAACCCATTCCTCCGGCTGGGATTCAGAAACAGAGGGACGGAGTCAGAAATGTGAAAACACCAAACTGTCCAATGTTTTTACGCCTCTAATACCTGATATGATGTTTTTGGTCCAACAAAAATCATTTGTTATCTCAAGAGCAAGTGGCTGCTGTTTGACGGGTTTATAAGGAATGGTCATTGTAACCAGCTGGTCAACTGATTCAAACAAAATAACTAAATCAACAGATTTGCTTTTGAGAAGGTTATAAAATACACAATAAAGGTAAAAATAAATCTCGAGAATATATGAAAGAGGTTGGAGCAAGGCAAATTCTACGAGAATATTTACAGTATATCACATACTGAAAAGTTAGTCAACTTTTTAACTTCTTCACTATTCATTTTTTGTTCTTTAGTCATTATAAAATAACATCCGGGAAACAGAACACACTAAAATTTCTTGTTAAAATAAAATTATGTTTCATACAAAAAAAAAAAAAGGCACACACAATGAGGCACACAATAAAATCATTAGCCTATAGACAAACACTCCACAGTGGCAGCTCTCGCGTGACGTAGCCTGGCAGAGTTTTCCAGCAAAAGAATATCTATTAAAAGATTTCAAAAGATTGACGTCAGAGAAGGAACAGGCTCGATATGAACCCTGTGAACTGTCTTCTGAGCAGCACATGAGGAAGTCAGGAGTACTTTCTTGTGAAGGCCGAGAGTGAAAGGTACAGTAAGTCATTTCTGAGCGACAACAACGCTGGAGTAGGAAAAGAGAGACGAAATCCACTCTGCTGCGAGTTCCTGATTTTCGCTCGACTGAGAGACACTGCCAGGATACACGAGGAACTTTTGAGGAACATTAGGAACACCAATCATCAGTGTTGAGGTTCATTTGGAATGCGCTTTGAGGAGTTGTGTAAAATCCATGTGCAATTTATAATGATTGCAACATTTTTAGACTTACGCAAATACATTCTTCCAATTACGATCTCAATCTAACTCCCTGTCAGCTTAATACAAATCCCAAAACCGTACTTCCACTATCCCCAGGGGCCGAGGAGCATTCGAGATAAATCTATTTTAATGAGAGAATAACAAACCCCTGAGAAACACTAAGGGAAACATCTCCCTGAATATAACAAAACACAGAATTAAAAAAAAAAAAAAAAAAAAAAGCTTAGTTAAGAGGTTAATTTGGTCAGATTAGGCCTGTAGTGCTGTATTAAATTGTTTAGGACTTTTATCATTAAAGATCTTCTCATTAGTTTGAGACAGAAAAATAAATAAATAAATGAACCAAGGGGTGTGCTAACTGCTGGTAAAAAAAAACTAAATTCTTATTCCATTTCTGGAATGTCTGTCCCTAATCTGCCCCTAGATTTAAGAAGTCGAATAATGCCCGGCATCACACTACATGAATTCAGGGCAACTTTAGCGTGATTATGATACGGACGTGAATGTCGGGAATGATATTAGAAATTATATTCTATTAGAAATGATATTAGAAATTATTATTTTTTTTTTTTTCATTTATTTGCCCAACATACCCAAATTATTGAGAGAGGAGATTAAAGACTCACCTGGAGTGAGAGTGATGCCCCACCACCAGCTCCAGGGCAGGAACGAGTGGTGAAAGACATGCAGGAAAGTCACCTGAGTGTGTTTCTTCCTCAGCACAAAGAAAACCTGCAGGACAAAAACACACACACACACACACACACACACACACACACACACACACACACACACACAAAAGAACAAAGAATAAAGCAAGCACTGTGATGAACATTCATGAAAAGCGTTACAGATTATATTCATGTGATATGAGACATGATGCATTATAGATGCAGAGATGACTGATAACAGAACACACTGAAAACACACGCGGTTATAAAAGACCCCAGCAGAACAGAAAAGTCCTTACAGTGTCTAGAAGTTCAACATATTTTGAAAAGTAGAACAACCAGGCCACTCGAACCATCTGTAGAAACAAACAAATAAACATCCCACTTTAATCTCGTACACAATTTCATACCAGAAGACAGAAAAATAAAACGACGGCGTGGCTATAACGTCCCTGTAACATCACATGCCAGCAACACAAAGGGTTTTACTCCTCTTACACCACAAAAACTCACCAACCCGACGACATGACGCGCTTTTTTATCTATTTATAGCCACGTTTGATGTCGAGTTCCTGTTCTCGCTTACGTAACAGGAACAGGTACAAATGATAAATCAGCTGATGTTTACCCTGAGAGTCTGCGGGCTGGTCGAAATGTCGATGAGGTCACATCTCCACGTGAACGTCGTCCCCCAGCCGGACATCATGAACTGAAACAGCAAGAAATGAAAATGAGAGAGGAAAAAAAAAACCAAAAAAAAAAAACACACACATTGGATTTCCTTCTCTCAGGCGCTTGAGCTCTTAACAGTGATGACGTCACTGCGGAATGACATCTGAGGAATTCACAATGACATTAAGTGACCTTACTGGAGACGTTTAACACCTGACTACTGTCACATTCTTTCACATGTTCATGGGCTGTGACGCATTTCTTATTTAAATATACAAAGCCAGTCAAAAGTTTGTACACCCTCCTAATTCAATGTTTTCTTCTTTTATTTTTTGCACTTGGGTCACCTTCTTGTCTTAAAGTAACGATGCTTTAAGTCGCTTCTCTTTACTTAGCCGAACGGTCCCTCATATAATACGGATTATTACGGTTTTGGAATAGAATGATGTACTGTACACCAACACAACCTCAACACAACACAACTGATGATCTCAAACACACTAAGAAGGCAAGAAATTCCACTAGTGAACTTTAGACAAGGCTCACCTGTTCAGTGAAAAGCGTTCCAGGTGACTAGCTCATAATGCTAACACTGTACACAGCTGTGACTAAGATAAACGCAGGCTCTAAAATATGAATGAACAGGCGTGTCCAAACTTCTGAGTACTACAGTACATTTACATACTATATACTTTATCAATGTGCAGTAGATTATAATACTTCACTCACTTTTTCCATGCATTATATTTTCCTCAAACAACAAACAAATCATTTGCTTTAAACCCAAAATATCAGAATAACAAAAGTTGAAATCTGATTGGCTGACTTGAGCCAGATTTATTAACACTCATACACTGGTAATAATGTCTGAGCACATACGCTGACCTGCTCAGAGTTCTTCAGTTGGCCTTCTGCTAGGGAACCTTTAAAAGTTCTAAGGAGAATTCTTTTATCTGGAAGCTAACGCCAATAATTATACTATAAAATCCTAAAGAACCCGTTTTTAAAGACTGTATGCATTACTGGGTAGATCTGTAGCCTAAACTTCAAATTATTGCTCATTATATCATTTTTAATATTAAGAACCTGTCAGCGTTCCAGGTATAACCAATATTTACACCACAAACTCTTAAGGAACCAAATTTGTTTAAAAGCACATAATAACTGGCTAAGCATGTAGAACGCCAAATTATTAAATTATTCTAAATACTGTCACAGTTCTGTGTAGAACCTTTGTTTATCAATCCATGAATAATAAAAGAGCCCTTAAAGATCCCTAGGGGAACCTTTTGCCCCCACATGTGAGTATGCATTAACTGGGTAAAGTGTGTCAAAGTCTTGATTATTTGTCAGTATTTTTCTGTTAATAGCGAGAACTTGTGAAGAGTTTATCACTTAATTATACTCTTAGCGAACAGGATCTTCAAGGGTTCTTTAAGGGTTGACTGGATACCTAATGGTTCTTGGCCCCCAAAACGGGTTACCTTCTGGTACAGAAACACTCTGGTGTGTGCTCATAGAATCTTCAAGAGTTCCCCCAAATTGTAAAATCTTCTCAGAGGCTAGTTACTAGCTAACAAAATCAAATAAAAAAAATATTTCAAAATAAGCAAAGAAGGAAGGAGAAGTCCATCAGGTTCTGCTCTCATCCTGTTAGGTTCTCTAACCCAGGTGCCATAATAAAAATGAACTAATGAACCACTGCCATGGTGAGTACCAGGTTTGGAATGATATCACCCTGAACCCCTGGACTGGAATCAGATTGGGTTTGATGCGTTTTATTCTCACTCGGAGATGTTGACGGTTTAATAGTTTTTATGCAAAGCCCAGCGGCTCGGCAAAGATGCTTATTTCCATCTTTAAGGCAGGTCAGGACAAACGTGAATAAAATTTGCAATCCCATTTACTGTCATGGGAAGGAATTCGGCGGAAGGCTTAAAAAAAAAAAAAGGAGGGAATTTAAGAAGTAAGCACTGTGAAGAGACGCTCAGTTTCCCACCTCATAAACGATGTAGGCATTGAAGAACACCATGCTGAAGTTGTAAATGACCATAGGGGTTTTGAGGTCGTAGGGTTTGCGGTTGGCCATGTAGCGCGGCCCGACGTACAGTACAAAAAACACGTAGCTCACTAAGATGAGGGTCATCTGGATCGGGTTCTGCATCAGCGGGTAATCCCGTACTCGCGCATCTGAGGACAAACAAAAGATCGCTCACATGATTGTAAATAATGGAAATGTTTCAGCAAATCATCCGCACAGGCAGCTGTACAGACTACTGCCATATTGTCTAGACTATAAAATATTTCTTTTGTAAGAAAAATACATCAAAATTTTGTAAAATATCCTAAATATAAATATAACTTGTCCATTTGTTAGTGTCTTTACGGTAGGCGAGCTACTCCGAAATTTACAGCAAAGGTGATCAGAAGCTATAAAATAAAATAAGATGAGGCTTGTGACTTGAGGACGTCTTGACTGACAGAGTTATTTGTTTAAAGGGGCATGTCTTATATTCTTGAGTGACCCATAGTCTGGAATATACAGTATTTGAAGCAGGTCTCCTTGAACTTGGCACTCAGGCTGGAACTTTTGGGGGCGGGGTTACAACTCATTGGTAACCTAGCCTAGCATGGGATAACGCTGTACACACAATGTTGTATTTTTTGCAATATGCGGGATAAATTCATTGTATTGTTTGCATTAATAATAATAATAATAATAATAATAAAAAGAATCATAATCTAACTTGATAACTAATTGTTTTTAATTTATTTAAATGCCCACCACTGACACATTCACATTGTTTACTGATATCCTTCCTTACACTGTTACTCTAGATAATGCTAGCTGATAGCCAAGACATGCCAAATCACCTAGCTAGCTAGATGATGAATACAGGATCACAATTGGCTCAAACCAGATGTGTGACATCACAAACTGAGGGCTTTTCACTCCCAGCGTACTCACCAGTTCTTTTGAGGAGGTAGTCGTAGAACCTCATGATATTGGAATACACTTCCTGAATCATCCTTCTTGTGTTACTTCAGCCAAACTGTAAACTAAAAATAAAGAAAGAAACGTGTGATAAAGTTTACATCAGGCAGCTTTATAAACACACTGCTAATACACTATTCATAGGGTGGGAGAGCTAAAGCAAACAGGAAACACCTGTCCAGGTGTGCTAAATAAACAGAAAACCCTGAGCTGACCGGTGAGAGCCACAGCTGCCGTAAAAAGCCTTTATACATGTCAACTCAGATAACAGCTTTCCAGAAAAACAGGAGAAGCCATTAATTTGCAAAGGCAAATGACCACAATGCAAATGGCCCGGGTGAGAGCTCATTAAACACATCAAACGCCAGTCCAGCTCTGGAGAGTAAGACGGCATGCTGTCAGCCTCCACACGGCGATCCTGCTCGACTAGTCAGCATGAGCTTCAGAATAAACGTGTTGAACAGGAAAAGAAACCTTCATCCAGAAACCTTCAATCAGATATATTAGGAGGGAAACCAAGCAGTTCTTTGGTTCCTTAGAGGTTCTATGTGGAACCCTACGGCAGAGAGGTTCTGTATCAGAAAACCCCCAATTACTCGCTGAACCTGTACATAATCCTCGAAGATCACTTTTATACAAGAAGAAGAAAATAATGATGAATAATTTGGAGTTTATATCACACACTTAATCGGTTAATACACACTCTTGTGAGAAAAGGGTTCTTCATGGGTTCTTTGGATAGATAAAGGTTCTTAGCTTACCAAAAGTTTAGCACCCGAGAGGGAACCCTAGTGAATAAACTGAAATATGAATTTTCCCCATTTTCTTTACACGACACATATGTTGATATTTCAGTTTAGTAACAAAGCAACAGCAAAAACGATCAAATCTACAACATGCCATCACTGACATTTTTATTGAGCGTGTTTAAAGAGTTCCTTGTGAGTTCCTGAGTCAGCGATACTGATGAAGATAATATCCCTGACTTCATGACAGAATTCACAACACATACGGACATGGTGTCGTCCCGTCACTCGGTGAAATACCGAGGCAATTCCTAGAAAGCTGCAGAAAGACTAATGTACAGCGCTATGATGAAGTCAGACTTTGCTTACAATTTTAAATTCAGACCTTTTAGTAAAACGTGCTAAATGTCATTATTGATAAATGCTAGCAGTGTCACTTTCTTTCACGTCCTGACCTGGATGAACCTTCCATCATCTCAAAATGTCACTTCTTTTCCAGTAAATGTGACTCAGAAGTAATATTAAAATATTAATATTAAAATGCACTTTGGGGGGAAAAAAAAAAAAAAAGTCATGATGCTGACATTGTTTATCCGGTCCTAACAGAAACAAGCAAAAATATGAACTAAATCAAAAACATTTATCGTCATCATTTCACAAGGATTCATCTAATCAGTGTCATGCTTATAAAATGTGTCCCACCCTTTACTGCCCGGCTGGAAACAAAACAAAAAAAACTCATTGTAAACTGTTCAGGCTAAGAAGACTTTCATTAAAAAAATAAATAAATAAAAATAAAAAAAATAAATAAAATAAAATAAAATAAAAATAATAATAATAATAATTAAAAAGAGCAGGTTTTCAATTTAATTCAAACTTAAAAAAGGTTAATGTTATTAATTCTTTTTACTACTACTACTACTACTACTATTATTATTATTATTATTATTATTATTGATTGTTGACACATCAATCTGACTCATTTTTCTACCCTGACAAACAAAAAAAATCCTCTTATACCTGACTTCTTATAAATAGTTTTGATTAAATGATTCATTTGTTAGTTTTTCAAAAGAAAGTACAGAATGAACCCTGTAGCATTAGCCACATTTATTCTGTACTTCAGCTAAAATTGAGTTCAGCTGAGGAATTGAAAAAAAAGAAAAGAAATAATAATAATAATAATAATCCACCAAAATTGTGACTGCTGTTAAATGTAATTGAATAAAACAGCTGTGTTGCTTCATTTCCTGCCCTGACACAAACAAACACTTGTTCATAGAAACCAGACATAATTACAGCTGAGTTTTTTCTCTCTTTAAAATAAATCTGGATGAGTGAGTGTAAAGCCAGTCAGACAGGTGAGGTGAAGAGGAGAGGAGAGGAGAGGAGAGAAGAGTCGCACCACAGACCCGACTGATAAAAGTGTAAATATTATGTAAATATAATGTTAAGTTTCTGCTCGAGGATAAGTTATAAATAAAGAGCACATCCCATAGGTGACATTTAAAAGTGTTCCTCATCATTTAACTATGTAAGTAAATGCTTCTCACCTGGCACCTGGATGAACCAAACACTCAGCCCAAATATCCTCTGAACCTTCTCCAAACTCAAGTCAGAGCAAATGTGTCTGTTTTTGAGCTTCAGTCCTGAAGGTCTTCATTTAAACACCATTTCCAGCAGCATGAGAAGAAAAGAAAAACTGGAAAGGAAAAAAAAAATGAAGGTGTGCTTGTTTCATTGACAGACCAGAAGTGAATGAGAAGCTCTCAATTTAACTGAGAGTAAAAAGCCACGACACACTGAAACTCCACCCACCTGCTCCTTTCGACCACACCCTGCCCCAGCCACGCCCACTGCAACCAAATCCAGCCTTCCTACTGGCTGATGAAAGAATGTCGGCTCTTCAGCACGGCTTTGGTTTTGCTATGCCGAAGAAGTGGGTGAGAAATCAATGGATGGTGTGTGTGTGTGTGTGTGTGTGTGTGTGAAAGTGAGATAGTGAAAAGCTGTATTGTTCAAGCCAAAACACACAAACACACACACACACACACAGCATTTTAAACTGCTGTAACAGGCAGTTTTAGAAGCAAAACCTGATGAACAACAAAAGAAGATTTGGATGAAGATTCACACCATAATCACTGACACAAATGTTTATTTTTTTTTTTATTACATTAAATAGAAAACAGTTGAATATTGTGATTACACAGTTTCTATAGTAAAACACGCACTATATATTGAACATTTAATTTATGTTCATACAAACCATTTTACCTTTTTTTTTAAACATTTTTTTTTAAATCGTTTTCAATTTTAAAACATCAATTTTACAACACTGTAAACATGCAGATTTATTATTGTGGTACAAATAAATTAACAATTGATATGTTTATTCTTCTATGACATTTTATTTGTAATCATGACAACAGACCTTTTTTTTTTTGTAATATCTTGTCTTTTTTTTTGGACAAATTTGAAAATTGGGAAACACGTCTTAAATCTGTCTTTTTTTATTATCTTTACAATATAATTATTACTTTTTTAAACATAATTAATTTGAATTCTTTCCTGTGGTTTTAGTTTGAGTTAGTCTTACTTGGGATTTTTTTTTTTTTTCAATGTGTGGGATGTTCAAATGTGTGAGTTTCTTTCTATTCATTTTTACAATCAATATTTGGGTGTTTAATATCCCAGTCATGTCTTTATACCATATTTTCAATTGGAATTTGCCTTTTTACTGTTAGTTTTCATTAGATCTTTTCAATGGTAATATCTTAAACCTTTCATTGTCTCTGTAATAGCAGTTTGGGTTTGTAATGTCCAAACAGTTTTACTAGAAAGTTGTCTTCTTATTGTCTTGACAGTATGGGTTTTAATCTTTTAATCTTCAGCCACCATGTGAGGTGTCGATTGGTAGGTCAGGTTCAGCCCTGGACAGAGAGCAGTTTTCAGTGTTGCTTATGTTCAAGGCGAGACAGAGAGATAGAGACAGAGAGAGAACTGAGACTGAAACCAGCTGTAGCTCTGATCTGAAGGAGATAAGTGACCAATCTGATGTTTGGTGGCTTTGGAATGACATTTAAGGCACATCTTGGAGTGGGATCGCTTTCGTTTTTTTTTACATTTTGTAGATTGTAGAAACAAGCACCACTTTGAATCTGCCTTAAATCAAAGATCTTTGTTTTACACATCTATTCATATTCAAAACTGTTACAGCTTTTTATGTGACTTCAGTTTGAGTGTGTTTGCGTTTCATTGCTAAATGTCTTCACATCAATTTTTGTGAATAAAACGCACACTATGATGAATATCAGCCCATTATAAGTGACTCTACATCAGTGTTCTTGGCTCTCCATTGTAACCGAGCCCTCAGTGAGTGAGTTTCTCTGGACTGCAGAGCTGCAGGTTGAACTCGTTCCTCTGGTTCTGGGCGTGACATCGCGAAGGTCTCTCGGCTTCGTTCCAGGAGGACTAGGAGGAGGGAAACAATCCGAGAAGAATTAGAGGAATCCGGACATGGTGGGAGGACAACAATTTCACACACACACACACACACACACACACACACACAGAGGCTGACTGAAATCTATGCTGATGTTTAGGCCATTGTTCTA
>JAOVYU010000029.1:738806-748828 GCA_025674565.1 Synodontis membranacea
TTTTTTTTCCACAGAAATTCGCAAAGGTACCCAGTTAACATTCGTCTTTGCACTTAATTAATACAAGATTTAATAAAATACTGGCTTTGTTTAATTTTGCATGAATTACGCAACAAACGATCCAGGGAAACGAGGACGCCGTTGTGTTTGTCAGACGTTTCATGTGTAAAATTTTGATGTTGTGTTAGTAGTGTGTTATTTGTAGCATCGTTAACTATATATATGTTAGAATGAAGTACATTTTCACGTTTAACTGAGCAGCACATTTTTCAATAATGTTTCCGTTCTGCTGCGTCAGACAAGCTTCGGCTCGTTTTTGATAAAATCCTCGAACGCTGAACTCGATCCTGTAACTCCCAGCTCCCAGAACAGGACAGATTGTTCTCCTGCCACACAGACCACACCCCTCTGATTGAATATTCATAAAGTGGGTGTGGTCACAGACAGTGTTGCGTGCTCTCGGTGTGTCCTAATCAGCCCCAGCCAGCACATTTTCACCACTTCTCTCAACTCAATCATCTCGTCTTGGAGAAAATGTGCTTAGACGGCATGTTTTGTCCTGCGTAGCTGTTGGCTGACTCATCAGACTCATCAGACCCATCAGACTCATCAGACTCATCAGCTGAATTCCATTGTGCAAAAGCAGCCCTGTGTCAGAGACACCACAACAGACTTCACTTTAGCTCCATTTCATTCAATTTTATTTTACTTTTATTTCAAAATGGACATTGTATCTACAATTTTAATTAAGCAAAAGTATTGGCGCCCCGTCGGTCTCCTTCATCAGTCGCTGCTACTAGGTTCATTCTCGTCACGGCTCCAAAAACTTTACACGGTTTGACACAAGATTTATTGCCGCATGCTAAACTGGAGGACTTATTGTCAGTTAGCCACATTAGCTTCGTGCGCAAAACTAAAGAAATAAACACTGGAAACCAAACACAATGATGATGCAAAAAAGACCTCGAAGAGTCGTTTCTGTTTGTTCACACACTTCAGAACAATTCCAGTCCCACGAGGCCATGAGTGTGTCGTATAACACATGCTTGGGAACTCATAAAAGCGAACAACTTCACTCTCGCTAGTTGTATGCAACACTAACGACCAGATGCGAGCAAAAAGACAGATTAAAACCAGACAGAGACCTTTAGTCTTGATGAGACTGGCGCAATCCTTTAAAAGAAAACAACAATTATCTGAAGACTGGCTGGACCTGCTTGACTTTCTGCTTACAGAAAGTCTTTTTTAGACGACAGAAAAAGAAGGAAAGCAAAACACACAAACAGTCAGGGTTTCGTTTCCAGAGTGCATTGAGTCTGTGATCCTGAAATCCTGATCCTGGGTGAAGTTCTGTGTCTATGGGACTGACAGGCTGCAAATGAATAATATTCAATATATATATATATATATATAAGGATGAGCGCTAAAGTGGAATAAATGATAATAATGCCTTCAGTCAAAACCAGAACAGTCTCCTTTATGGATTTTCTTCAAAAACAGAAGCAAGCCAGAGCGAAGGTCTTTAGAAGAACTTATCTTCTAAAAAAAAAATTATTATCTGAGAAACAGGAGAACCTTAAAAACTGTCTGTGAATAAAATAAGATACTGTAATCTGCAAAAACCGTACAGAAATTCCGTAAAAAAAAAAAAAAAAAAATCGGTTCTAAAGATCAGCAACGATAAGAAACTAAATCAGTGGCATTTAGAAGTTGTAAAACTGCACCAGACAAAAGTGAGAGAAAAGAGGAGTTTTATTTACAGTAGAACTTCTCCGGTTCTTCTGAAGACTTCTAAAAACACAACAGACTCGGTTATGTTTATGTTTTTTAATCTAAAAATGTATGAGTTGTTTCTTACTTTCTTAAACCACAAGAGCACAACTCTCTGTAACTGTATTGATATAAAATGAACATTTGGTACTGTAAGTTAAATGTGCTCTTATCTATTGAACCGATAATATAACATACTGTACTGCATACTGTAACACAAGCCCGATTCTAAAAAAGTTGGACTCAGATATAAAACATAAATAAAAACAGAATCCATCAGATTCAGAACGAGTGTATAAGTCTTTGTTTTGTTTTCAGTTAAATGCAATTGAAAAGGCTTTGCATGTCACTGTGTTCCGATTTGATTTTTATTTTATGTTTCGCACAGCATCCTAACTTTTTTGGAATTGGGGTCGTAGTTATATTGATTTTTTCATTTCTCTGTTTTTGTGAGTTGTGGCTGATTCAAGCGAACAGTTCAGCAAAAAAAAAAAAAAAGAAAAAGAAATATGAGAATATAGCCATTTAGAGACGAGGCATTGATGTCTGAAGATAACTTCTTTAGTTCTGCACTTGATTTCAAAGTTAATTTCACTAACCAGTAATGCATAATGGAGAACATTCCATGTCTAATTTTTGTCCAGAACATTAGATTCTAATTTCTGACATACTGTCGTCTGTGTCCAATTCATAAAATAGGAGGCACGAGCACAGATATGGGTCCTGTTACCAGTGAGGTCAGACAGAAGCCAAAACTTCACCTACGATCCTCGTTTTGTACTTGAAATTCATCCAAACTCTTTCAGAATGGAACCTGGTTCCGTTTATTCCTCTCCTGATTGTATATTAGGAAATGGGAAGGTGCAGAAAAGCTTGGAAAACGCAAAACACGTCCCGAAGTGAACAGAGTCGTGATCTGTTAATCCTGCTCACGAGTTGCACCTTGTGACCCATCAGACCACTTTGGAAACACACTGTCCCAGTTTTTATTGTTAGAACAGAACCTGTTCTCTCAGTCGGTGAGTTGAAGCACTTCACATCTCTGCGTCTGTCTGTAACCAATTTCGTGCTGCATTTGTAGTTTTTTTGCTATTAAAAGGGATCACAGAGAGCGCTGGTCTTCTGTTCTCTGCCACTCAGACGCTCAATGTGATTTCCTGCTTGGCGTTTCATACCTCGCTGACTCCAATCGTCTGTGCTCATGTTGTGTGGGGGTTTTTTTCCCTCCCAGTGGGTTCTTTGCTAAATCACCTGCAGAAATGAATAATGAGTCAAGACGTCTCGGAACGTCTTGACTCATTGATATTATTAAAACCTATAGCAGTACTACTACGACTAGGAATTACCAATTACCTCTGCCAAGGAGGTAAAAAAAAGTATTCGCAGAAGTTTGTTTGTCTGACAAAACCTCCTCACCCAGTTTTCATGACACTTGGTGGCAGGGTGTAGAATGGGCCAAAGAAGAACCCATTACATTTTAGAGCAGGTCTGAGTTATAGTCATAGGGTAGATCAGTGGACGGATCAGTGAATTTAGGTTTGCTTTTGTGGCCTTGGTTGGAAATCTGTGCTCAACAGCACCATACATCTTAAAATCCAACAGAAAGCAGTGAAGTTCAATAGTAACAAAACATAGCCAGAGTAGGAATAAGATGACTCCATTGGAATGACTGTATATCCAGATATATAAAGTGGTCACGGTTGTAGATTTGCATTCCAATCTTTCTAAAAAAAACAAACAAACATGTATGTTACGTAACGCGGCCTCAAACCCCGGTGTCAGATATCAGTTGGAATTTTCCCCATAGGACTAAACAAGCAATACCGCTCATGGCATGTCATGTCACTTCTGGATTACAGTACCCACCAGCCACTGCATGCACCCAGTCATGTGATTTCGAGCACCTGACCTTGTCTGAGCACTATAAGTCACACTATTTACCTTCCAGTTTGCATTTGTTTCCTTTTCAAGCTTCTGTTGAAACTATGCCACGTCTCGTTTTGTTCGTGTTCATGCATTTTGTTCTCAAAGTGATATTTTTTTTTTTACTCGTGTTTCTTTAACGAAAGCTAAATTCCGCATTTGCATCCACCTCTACTCGGCTTCCCTTTGGGTTCACACCTGCTACTGCGGTGAGCACTGATTAGCACCTTTCGCAATTTACATTTACTGAGATACATGTGAACCGAATTTGGTAGATCATTCCACTATCAGATTACATGTTCAAAATCTTCATATGTGGATGCCCACACACACAAAATTAAGGCACTTTTACACTTTTACGCTGTGTGCTTCCAGCTGATTTACAATTATTACTCGTCGCAATGTACATGACGATCCCAATCACATCTTGGCAAATGTCTGCTTGTGAGATTATGCGATTCAAGTCCTACTATTACCGAAAATTACAAGGTTCTGCCGGTTTGTAGCTCAACCGGAAAGCATGAAATAGTTTCCTGTTGTCATAATAGTAAATAACCCCAATGGGCAGAATGTTCGCTTGCTAATTAGTTAGCTACACACCTGAACACTGTAATTCATCCTCTGTTTCTTTCCATGCCTCGTCCCTTTTTATCAAGGCGTCATATAACTCTATATAATGTCCCAGAGACGTTCTCTCTGCTGCTGCAATTCATCAAACGAGGAAATTATGAAAAAAGATGTAGAATTAACGTGAACAAAAGACGTATTGTTGTATGTATGTATGAATGATACAGTGAGTGGAGGATTAAAATTGTCGTTCGGTCACCATGTTATTATTATCAAATCAAGCTGAATAGCGTGTTGAATAATGCTCTCCACTTTGCCCACTCTAGAACCGAGGTCACGTTAGAAGCAAAAACCAAGACATGAAATGAAACGTCTCCCACGACCACAGCGGAATTCTCCTCGCTCCATTTCTCCATTGTTGAGTTTCACTCTGTGTTCTCCGCTTGCATAACCATGCTCTTCCTAACACTCCCCAACCCCCCGTACTAGAGCCAGATTGGTTCAGCTTGCCCAATCCGGTGGTTGTCATGGCAACTGAGCAGCATCCCGCCCCCTCCTCCCCTTCCTCCTCCTGTTTTTCCCAGTGCTTTTGTTCAAAGGTTTGCCCTCCTCCAAGCATGTGTTCTTGCTGTTGTGGTTCATATTCGAGGCTGAAATGCACATGAATACTAAACGCCTTAAGCAGCAACAGGCACTTGGTTGTTGCAAAGATCACACAGTATTGAGACGTCTTCCTGTCATGGACGGTGATATTATTCATCACCCCGAGGCGGTAAGCGTTACATAATGGTGAAGGTTGAGAACACATGACACGTGCACAGCGGACAATGTTGTGCAGCAGTAGTTCTGCATGAAACAAAAAACAAGCTGGTTAGCAGTCTTAAAACAAAAGGGGAAATGGGAAAAATGTACACAAAAATCAAGCAGATCCTTATTATTATTATTATTATTATTATTATTATTATTATTATTCGAACCACAAATTCTCATATTCTGTAATTTAAACAATCGAAAAATCTTCTAGCCTCTCTCGATAAATATCCAGGCCCTCGCTTTACCTCCTGCTCAGCATGTGGTCCTGTGCTGGCGCCTTTCTATTAACTGATAGGGTAAAGGGGGGGCAATACTTTGCACACAGCGACAGATGGGCTAAGACACAGCTAAAATGCTAATTGAAGGTAGCTTTTAAATCATATTGTCACGGACTCTTCCTCTGCTCCTGTCTGCAGTGTTTCTCCTGATCCTCCACTCCAGTTAAGTGAGGAATAAATCCCATTGTGTCATGTTGTTATAGGAAAATAATCAACGTCAGTGTGGTGTGATGACGCAGAATCACTGTTAAAACCCAGAAGTTGATTATATTCCTATAACAGCACGTCCCCGAGTGTTGTATTCCTCTTACGCCGCAGCAAATCGGCTTCAACGAATGCAGCTTTTAAGAACTTAGTTTTAATGTAATGTTTAGAGTTCTTTCACAGTTACGTGTTTGCGTCGTTAGCTACAGTACTTCCTGTTATCGGTTACGTTACAGCACCTATATAAGCAGCCCCTCCCTCACAAGCCACTTTCTTTCTCTCTTTTGAAGATTTTAATAAGACGCAGCTCGTCATGTTGCAAAGCGCTGACACTGGAGACTCCTTATTTTTCACCGTAATTATCACCATGATATACGGAGCGTTTGCTGTGAACTATAGAAACCGTAATGTATCAGAACAAGTGCTTTAATAACCTGAGTAGCTGCACTACTGTCAGAGCTGCAGTTCTAGAAAATCAATCGACACCGTCTTTTCTGGCCAATCGCACTCCAGAACTCGACAGCCCCGTGGTTAAATCCTCGCTCATGAAACTGGATTTTCTGTTTTCAGAGTTTTTCATGGTGTTTTTGACTTCTGGCCAGGAACACACTGCATAAACAAAGAACACTGCTCTCTTCAGGAGGTTAGGAAATTAGATTAGCATATTTATCTGAATAGTTTCGAACAGGTGTTTACTGTTAACGGCGTCCGCTTAAGTGTCTGTTTGTACGTCTTTTGGACGGTGCGGTTACTTCCTGTGCTCTAAACACAGATTACGGTGATTAGAAACACGCTAATAATCCGTGGAATTCTGCTTACAGCTGGAGTTTCTTTTCCATGTTTTCAGTTTTCTCCCTCTGGCTTTTTCACCACTCCCTGTATTGTGTCTGGATTCCATCCATATTCACTAAATAGGCCACCTTTTTTCTTTGTCGTGTTTTTTGGTAATGTATCAGAAGGCACCTCTGACACTGAATCCAGCAGCTCTGAGCAGATCTCAGTTTGCCAGGTAACTGCTAATGTTCAAACCCTACATACTGTATGATGATGTTTCCCCGCCCCAGGCTCCAGCCCCGCCCAGGACACGCCCCTTATCATTTGTCACCTGTGTCCGTTTATACTTTATACTCCTTTTATTATCGATGGCCTTGACAAGGCCTTGCCAGTGTTTTGTCTCCAGGTTTCCCAGTTCCTCGTTTTAGTTGAAGTAAGATTTACTCCCTTATTGTTCCAGCTTTTATATGATCTTTGTCTGCGTTTTAACTGTGTTTGATGTAAATATTGTCCTCGGTTCTAATGACAACTCTCCCAAAAGAAAAACAAGCAGAAAAATTGCATAACTGTAAATCTTAAATTATTCACCTTTCATTAACGTATATAATGAATTTTTAATAAAATATGACAAAAAAAAAAGAAAGCGTAATACATAATTACTTTCTGAAAATGGCGTGATGATGATAAAAAATTGTAAATAATTCAGGCTCAAGTTTACAATAACTCAGTCCTCCATTAGGAGGGACATAATGCCACATTCTTTCTTTAATTATTATTATTATTATTATTTTGGGGACTTTAAGGTTGTGGGGCTGTTAGGATTTTTTTCAGACTGATGTCATAGGAATGTGATTTTGTTTTTTTTTTTAGCTCAGAAAGAAAACAGGCTTTTTTAACATACGTTTTTGTTATCTTTCGTATTGTTGATTGATATTTTATTCTCTGCTGTACCGTGTATTTTTTTTTTTTTTTTACTCGTCATTAGTGTTAATTACTGCATTTTTATTTACGTGCTCTTTTATTATAATTATTGCTTTTTTATTTTTGGCTACATTTTATTTACGTCTGTTCTTATTAGTTTGAAAAAACATTTTAAAAAGTGTTTTGTATCACTCAAAGGAGTGTTCAAATAAAGCGATTTCTGAGTGTGTGTGTGTGCACTTGTGTGTTTCTTTGTCTCAGTGTTGGTTTCATTTTTTTTCTGAAATTACTCAGCACATGATGTGACTTCCCTTCTTGTTTTTGTCACCAGCTGTTTTTCTTCCTCGTTCTGCATGGTAACAGGGAAGTGATTTGTGATTGGTTCGTCTGGTTCGTAAAGGCACCAGAGAGAAGGCGGGCTCTGCGTTCAGTGTTCAGTTTATGGGAATGTAGGTAAAAGGTCTCGTGGTGAACTCATTACCCCGGCCCCATGGCACGAGGACAGAAAGGAGGAAATATTTTTGCGCAGTACTGTTTGGATGTTCTGCCCTGTTCCACTGAAGCAGAGGAGGGAACAACCCCAGCCGTTCTTGGCAGCAGTACGTGCCCATGCAGTCGGCGTGTGACTGCTGCGGTTTTGGCACGATCCTTGTTTATGTTCTAGTCAGTGTGTGAGCAAGGAACAGATCATGTTTGTATCACAGCCGTGTATGATTACACAAGGGAAAGCACACACACACCAAACTCTAAGCTGAATATTAAAATCTTGCTTAATTTTTTTTTTTTATGTTTTTAAGTTTCCTCGTTGATCCGAGGGATTTGGGACGACCTCTCGTGTGACCTCCCGTGACCCGTGCACTTTTTTAAACAAGGCAGCGTTCATGATGAGAAAAGAGACGAGGCCATTTATCAGTCAGACTGAGGCATGTGGAGATTAATTTGACAAAGTCTGAATCAAAAATGTTTGTCGTTTTATCAGCTGGATTTTTTTTTTGTTCACACAACAGAACACTTATTTCTTAAATCAGATTTTTTATTTATTATTATTTTTTGTTTTTGTTTTTTTACACCAAGTGTCCACATCATCGCAGATTATGAATAATCTAATCTGGTGTTGAGTCAGAGATATCATTCGTTATGTCTGATCTAGGCTATGGAGATTCATGGATGGATTCAGTCACCCTTCTGAACAGGGTTCTACTGTATCTCACTGTGGGTGTTTTTGGTTAAAAAACTGAAATGAAATCGGATCTGAAAGGTCAAGCTGAGGTCAGAAATCTGATCTGTTTTGTATATAAAAAAAAAAAGAATACAAATATAGCTTTAAGATATTTTTTATTTTAGCACATACAGTAGACTGGAATGTTTCCTGTTCTTCTGCTCAAATCATCAAAAAAAATACTCAAGGTCTGAATCATGTCTGAACACAGCTCATCGTGCCTTAGGGCTCTTTTGTACCATTCTTCTTTCTCTTGTTCTTTTCGCACATTTATTCAGTCGGGTTTACTAGCCAAACCAAAACCTGAAATTCCTCCTCCTCCTTCGTTCGTTCGTTCGTTCTCATTTGCTGTCAGCTCGGATGAAGGCCAACTTTTAGGACACGGATAACTGTAAACACGTCAGAAATTTGATTGGTTGTTAAAATCAGCAGATCATATTAAAATGATCCGTGATGCATGATGCCGGGATCAGACCACATGAATTCAGACTCACTTTGGGACGATTTTGTCGTCTGGGACAACGCATCTGGGACGACCCACAACACCCGGCGAAAAGTCTCACAAGTCAGAATGTTTCGCATTTTCTCGCCTAGTTTGACAACTCCTACATCACGTTCTTTGATGTTCCTTCTGTAGCCATGATTGACATTTTCTTGACCCTCCTGTCCTCCCTGAATTATGATTGGTCGAGGTCAAACTTGTAGTGTTACCAGTTTCCTGACCAAGACACGGCAAGAATTTACGGCACTGTGATTGTTTAATCAGACACGGTGACCATCGTGATGGACAAAAATATCATGTAGTCTGATCTCGGCATTAAAGGAAGAGTTTAGTCCAGAAATAAATAATATATATGAAGTTATTACTCCTTAGACATATTTGGTGTTTTACTTCTTTGTCTTCACACAGAAATGGACCAAAAATCTTTTTACTATTTTACTAAATTTCATTTTTAAAAATGAACTATTGTCCTTTAGTGCTATTATTAAAGGTTATGTTCACTTTCTGCTGTAAAGTGTGAATTTAGCAACTATGGGACTAATAAAGGCATAAAATAAAAATAAAATCTTATCTTATGTTACGGAACTCAATCATGCTATTTAAAAAAACTACTGTAAAGAGTTAGGTGTGTGTTTATGGGCAAGATTTTTGGAACAAATAGCTTCCAGTTGCTGAGTTAAAGGCACACTGGATAAACATACTCATGTTTCATTAAAGCTGTGAGCCAGTGAGCTTAGATCCGAGGACGGCTCCAGAGCAGCTGTTGGGCCTTCGGGTGACGACCTTAAACCTTAAAGTGCTCTGAAATGTGCTGCGATTGTGTTCTTACTCAGTTGTTTGCAGGGTTTATTTGTGATTTAGCAGGTGGAGAAGCTCTGCATGTTCAGTTTATGTTTTTTTCAGCCCTGAGAATCTAACTCACTATCCTGGGCAGAACTTTTCAGTTTGTACATTCTTCTTGTTAGTTTATGCACTATTATTATTATTATTATTATTATTATTATTATTAGCTATACTCCCTTCAGCCCCTCTCAATTTTAATGTTTATATA
>JAOVYU010000029.1:902598-914950 GCA_025674565.1 Synodontis membranacea
TATATATGAGAGAGAGAGAGAGGATATTCTATATTCAATCCTGCATCTAACTGAATTGAATTTGCTCTTGGATTAACAAAATAAAAGACAAATGAAAGTTTTAATAATTTCTAAATATTTCATTGTTTAATTCTGGTATAAAATAATGATTGAAGTTGTTTTCCAAAATTTCATAATACTTTCACCATGAGCAGTGGGATATTAATATCCAGAACAGAATGTACAGGATATGTTGCAAAACACCACAAAAGGAGTCCAGTGTTGCAAAAGTTCAAACGAAAGCATGTCAAAAAATTACCCACATATCATTATTCTATAACATGTCCATCACTAAAATATTATACTGTAAAACAGCCAAGAAATTTAACTTTATATAAGTTAAATAATTTAACTTCTCACAAAGTTTAAATCTGATTTTTTGTTATGATGCCTTAAACATTTTCACTAAGTTCTCTGGATTAACTGCACCAAATTTAACAAATCGGCTATTATTTTAAACATAATTAACCCTTTATAGGGCAAGAAACCATATTTACTTTAACAGATGTCCTAAATGGTCCTGTAGAACTACATGTATTAGAATTTTGTGAATAAACTTGTTTAACTATAAGTTGATATGATATGATATGATAAGTATAATTTACAGCATAAGATTTTAAGTTTTAATCTGATAAAATATATCCTCCAATAACAGTCTAGGGCTGAAAATTTGCACTGAAATGCCAAGTAACAAGGGCGTAACTTTGTGCTGAACATTGGGGGGGGTGGTCAAGATCTCTGTCTAAATAAATAAATACTTTTGTTTTAAATGCCAGAGGACCACCGGCATTTTTGCTTGTTGGTTAGAGAACTGCTGTTTTGCCAGATAGCAAAAATACCACATGGTGATATGATTAAACCCTGCTTATTTACATATATATTTAATCATTTACTTTTGTAAAAGTCAGGCTACTTTGGTGTTCCTGTTTTAGTCTCGACCAACAATTAAAAAGTGTCGGTCTGTCTGCCTCTTTTCATGTCGCCACAGTTCAGTTAGCACCAGAGACTGCACTAACAACACAGCGCAATCGTAGAGAAAGCTGGTTGGGTAATACCAAGTATTCAGCGAATGTGGGGGTGGGGGCGGTAACATTACCAGATGATTAAACATGCAACTATTTTGCTGGCATTAATTGAAATGATTAAAGCAAATCAACTAGCTATTTATGCAAGATAATTCATAATTTTATTAACTGGAATGATATGATTAAATTTGGGGTTATATTGGCTGGGTCTGATTATTGGGGGGGTCATGACCCCCCTAACCCCCCTGGAAATTATGCCCCTGCCAAGTAATACCAAGTATTTCAATTAGTGCCCTATAAAGGGTTAATTGTCAGTTTTGAATATACAATAAATAATTACTGGACTCATTTTGTCTAGGCATGCTTTGTAACAATCAGAGGTAAAGCTGGAACTATGTTTTCTTCTTCAGGACAGAGGAGATTAAGCTTCTGTGGTGTTTCTTGTTAACATGACAAGCTGTGAGTTTTTTTTTAACTTCAAGAGAGAAAAGAGAGACCGGTGAGACAACACAGTGAGGAGAGAAACAACACTAACTTGTGCAGAACACTAAATATATCTATTAATGGGGGGAAAGTATGATCTCGTTCTTTAATAATAAATGTAATAAATAATGTTTAGTAAATTTCTGTACTGTGAGAGTACATAAAGGTTCAGGGTGTGCAGTTATAGGAAGACAATCAACTTCTAACAACTCAGTTAATTAACTCCTGGTAGTGCACTCGTGCTTTGTGCTATATTTATCATCCCTTCCTGTGTTTAATGGACTGCGCACACACACACACACACACACATGCACACACACACATAGACTGTGTTTCAGACCATGTGGTCATGTCTATCAGGAGCACAGCCAATGAGCCATGAAACACAGGTCACACGGCCACGTTCGGCCTTTTACCGCACAGCTGGTCATTTCCCAGCGCTGATGTGGGTCAGATCACCTCAAAAACGCCAGACAGTCTGCACTCATGTCCTTCAGTAACTGTCACACTTCATTCCATGACAAAATTACAAGAAAAGTGTGAACATCACGTTCGTGTCCAGTTCAGACAAACAGCTGGAGGATAACAGGAGGCGGACTTGAATAATGTGAGCCGTGTTCATTATATCACAGAGCTGCTATGGGGCTGAAGAGCTGCACTTTGGCATTAGAATTGGCTCCTTACCCCGACACAGCAGCTCACACAGAGAGACCACCAGAATATTAATGAACCTGTGAAGAACATCCTCCACCTGAGATTATTCATTCCATCTAAACTACACAGATAAACCATTAACATGGGCCTTAAAGCTGTATTTATGCATCTATGGACCTGAAAAGCTAACAAAAGCATGTGAATATGAATCGGGCAGTATTTACAGTATACCCTGGGCTCTGATTTATATATTTTTTTTTCTTTCGCAGGATGTAGAGGTGTTGAGGACGCTGCGGCCAGAAGGTGGCGCTGGACTTTCAGGATTCCTTTAACTGCAAACGAAGCTAACATATTAATAATATTCAGGATTTAAATAAGTCAATACTTAAGTGTCTTTCACTGGATAATTACTGTAGTGATTAATATGCTTCAACTGGTAATGAGTAGCTTGTCATTTCTTTAACAGTCGTGACAGAAGACAGATCTTACTGTGTTTCAGGGGAAAAAAAAACAAAAAAAAACAAATTAGTGGCCTGTATCAAGCTACGAAAACAGAAAGTGGATCACATTGTGGAAGAAACATGTTCAGAAAAAATCTGGACTGAGCGTGATCGGAGATCATTTAAACGCTTGATGAAATAGACAGGAAAATCAGGTATACATTAAGAGCATTTCCACATGCACATCTGACAAGGAAATGATTCAATTTGCTAGGAAACTTAAAGATCGGACTCTGGAGCAATGGAAAAAGGTCATGTGGTCTGATGAGTCCAGACTGACCCTATTCCAGAGCGATGGGAGGAGTCGAAGTGATCCTGCGTGAGGGGCGAGGTGCACGCCTCTGGAGGCACTGATATGATCTGTGGATGCTTCAGTTGTTCAGGTCTCAGCTCAGCAGTAATTATTTTTCAATAATAATAAATATTTTATTGGCAATAAAATGAAGTCAGCTGACTACCTGAATGTAGAGAATGGCCAGGTTAATCCCATCAATGGATTTATAGATGTATAACTGAGTAAACAAATTGTGAAAGAGTGGCTCATGAGAACTCATTTACACACGTGACGTGGACACACGTGTCCACTTGACACGTGTCCAATTCACCCCAGTAAAAGATGTGCTGGAGAAGACTTTACAGACTGGTTCCACATTCGACTCTCCTGTCATCAATACAAGATCTTGGTGAATAATTATCGCAACGCTGGAAGGAAATAAATGTTGTATAAGTTTGTTTAAACAATCCCATGGCGAAAAGCAGTGTGTCTAGATAAATAAATAAAGAATTAGGCTAAACAAACCTGAGTAGTAAACTTGGAGTTATTTATTTTGGATGTTAGGGTACTATAGCACTTACAGTACAGCAAGGCTATTATTGTTTTTTTTTGTTTGTTTGTTTGTTTGTTTTTTTAATGAATGAATGACATATTGGCCAATACAACTTTTTAAGCTGCATTTAAAAACATTAATATATTACTTACTAATACTTTACTTTTAATTTTTAAAGGTTTTCTTTTTTGCTTCCACTTTTAACTGTCTATAATTTTGACCAGTTAACTTTTAACAGAAAGCAATTAAACAATACTCGACTATTTTATATGCTTTGAATATCTACCATTAACCAGTTGTTTTATTGTTTAGTTTTCCAGTCGATCGCTACATGCGTGTGGTGTTTGTAGCACTTAAAACTCATAAAGTCACATTGCCATCAGCACGTGTCATGCGTACGTCATCCAACGAGACGTGACAGTTTAATTCTTTAAGCTGTAATTTAGCTAACTGGAGTTAAAGGCCTCGTTTAGTAGCTGTTGATTACAGATATAAAACGCAGCCAAAACACTACAGTGTAATGCACATGTAAGATGAAATACTATCCAATTATGGTGATCTTTTAATTTATGATCCTAATTTATTATAATTACTTTCATAATCATGTGTAATGTTTAAAGAAAAGAATATTGCAAAAATAAATATCCATCACGGGTCCTGAATGTTTTCCGCAAACCTCAGATCCTGAAACTGTGCACAGATTTAAAATCAGCATCAGGTCACTGTGAACACAAAGACACACACACGAACACACTGTGATAACCATCTTTAATAAAAACGTATTTACATGCAGCGTGTGTGTGGCAGAGAGATAAAGTCAGCTGTTAAATGTTATCACAGACCACAGGAGAGAAACTCATCTCCACTGGAAAAGTGAGAAAACGTGTAAAATGTGTAAAAAAATAAATAAAAATAAAAAACACTCGCACGAGTGCTCAAAGTCTCCAGAGAGAAGGTGTGTGTGTGGATTACGAGATCTAAACTTCAGGAAAGATTCACATCTATCCGATGTTTTTTTCCATCATGTTTAAAACGAATGTAGTAAGAACTTTACTCATTACTTACTTTACTCATTAATTCACTAATTACTCTCTTAGCGCCTCTCATTAGCGTATTCGCAGTAGCATTATCACAGTACGCACTCATTAGAGTTCTGTTATTTTAATTTCTTTATTTAAAAAAAAAATCCTCATTTCTATTTTAAAATTAAATAAATAAATCAAATGAACATTATTACTGTAAATAAGAAATACAATGAAATAAAATGCATAACTTAATGAATAGATTTTTTCCCCATCTATTATTTTTTATTTTTCAAGTATTTATTCTAATAAGTACTATTTAATACTTTAAAACCTGGTTAAATATATATCAAAACATATTAAAAAGACAGTTACAAATTGAAAAAATTTAAACATTTTAAAAATACAAAAAAAAATACAACTAATAAAATTCCACCAAACAGTAAGGGCATCTGGGGCAAAACAATTTTTTTTACATATATAATAATAAATATAGTTCATTTATATAATGAGAAAATAAACACAAATAAAATGTAAACAGAGTAAAACTAAAAAAAAAATTAAACTACTGTAAATTAATAATTTATTTCTACATATTTATTATTTTTATATTATTTGGTTGACTTTACTGGATATAAAAAATGTATTTATTTTATATATTGATTTGGTAGGATTTTACTTATGTTGCATGATAATTTAATTTTTATTATTAAAACTTAATAATTTAATTTTATGTTATATTATTTGTTATTCCTTTCTACTTTCTTATGTTGTTGGATTAATTTTATATTGTGTATTAATTCATAATTAATTAAAAAATTTTCTAAAACTACATCTCATGTGACTACAGACCAAGTGGGCGTGGCTTGAATCCATATATGGAAGTTTGTGTTGTTTATGTGTGTGTTTCTGAGAAGATTTGTGAAGTCATGTCCAGTGCGTTCATAGCCATCGCTGCTAACAGGAGCTAGCATGTTAGCTAATACAAGCTAAATTTTCATTTTTTTAAAAGCTACTTTGCATGGAACACATCTGCTAGATGAATAAATGAAAGAATATAAATGAATAAATCATGACCAGGTGTGTGTGTGTGTGTGTGTGTGTGTGTGTGTGTGTGTGTGTGTGTGTGTGTGTTACCTGGTTTAGCGCTCAATCTTCAGAGGTGTAAATTTTATTCCGTGTCAATGTTCAGCTCAACTTTTTTTTTTTTTTTTTGCGTAAGTGTTGTGTATTATATGCATTCTTGCAATATTTGTCTTTAAATTTCAACAAAGTTATGATCTTACATCTTAAAAATGCTCATTCTGGTGTGTGTGTGTGTGTGTGTGTGTGTGTGTGAGAGAGAGAGTTGCTGGCTAACAGCCTCCTGTCATACACACAGCTGCTATCTCGCTAATGGCTAATCATCAGCATGTTTGCTAACATTTCCATGTGGTGTGTGTGGGCTGATCAGAGTGTGAGCTTCCCTGACTAATCATTTCATGCTGCATCTGAATAAGTGGCGAGAGAGCAGCACGTACACACACACACGCGCACACACACGCACACACACACACACACAATGTTGTTTGAGAGATTAGGAAATGAACAGGAAGTGCTGCATCGAGGACTGTAATCATCTGGATTTATGGACTTTATTGTTAAAAGCAGCTACAGCTGTTTACAGTAAACATTTCTACAGGAGGAAAAGCAAACTGTGACATTATCAGGTACTGTAAAACCTGGACACACTCCCCTGAAAGAGAACCACAGTGTTCCTGAAAGAGTTCCTTCGCTGTGAACGTTGGAGAAAAATAACAGACATGACCCAGAGAGCATAATTACGGAAAAAATTCACCTGCATTTCACTGTGAATGTTACATTCACCTGAGCTCTAACTCACCTGAACACTAACTTACCTGAGCTGCATCTTACCTGAACACTAACTCACCTGAGCTCTAACTCACCTGAACACTAACTCACCTGAGCTGCATCTTACCTGAACACTAACTCACTTAAGCCCTGTCTCACCTGAGCTCCACCTCACTTGAACTATATCTCACCTGCTTTCTATCTTACCTGAACTCTATCTCAACTGAGCTCTAACTCACTTACGCTCTGCCTCTATCTCACTCTATCTCACCTGAGCTCTATCTCACCTGAACACTAACTCACCTGAGCTGAACTCTGACTCATTTTTTACATTACGATATATAATGATCATGTGTAAAAAAAAAATTAAAAAAAAAAAAAAAATGTGTGAAAATGATTGTAAAACACGAGTAAAAACCACATGAAAAATAAATTTATTCTGTGAAAAATGACAAAGAAAAGAATAAATAAATAAACAGATACAAATAAATAAATCACGTGAAAGAAAATCACATGAAAAAATAAAAAGCCATTTACTGTATGTAAAAAGTCATATGAGACTAAATTAATTAATTGTTTGGGAAAAGAATATGGGAAAAATAAAACAAAAAAATCCATGTGAAAAAGTAAAAAATAAAAATCAGATGTTAAGAATGCTAAAAAGCGTTTGGTGTGAATGAAAGTGCATGGATCCCTGGTGAGCCATCAGAGGTGTATTCCTGCCTCACACCCAGTCTATTCCTGGGCTAGAGTCGTAGACTCCGGATCCGTGACCCTGGCCAGGATAAAGCGCTTACTCAAGATGAATGAATGAATCAAAGCTTTGTGTTGAAGATATCATATTTCAGATCTTTGACCTTCTAGTGCAAAGCTTTCTTAGATCTCCTGCACTTCTACACACTGACATTTGCTCCTCAAACCTCAACTGAATGATTAAAGATTTAGTCTGAAGTCCCAAAAGCACTGAGCTGAATGTTTGTTGCCATGCGACCAGAACACCCGTGGAAACTGCTGCTGATGCACACTGACTGCCGACAAGTGATAACAGCAGAGTGATACGTGACATCTGCACATGGGGCGATCACAGGATATTGGTATGTGTGTATAAATATATACTGTTGTGATTGTCTTATTTCTTACAAGACCCCTAAAATATCATCATAGGTCATATGATCTCCATATACAGTAAATACTCCTGTTCATGGAAGAGCACAGAATTCATCCAAGAACATATATAACAAAGGGTATCATGAAGACCAAAGAGTGATCAAAGCAAAAAAAAAAAAGTTCAGGAAAAGAATCAATCATTTTTTTTAAAGAGTTTAGATTATTCTGTGGAGCAACAAAAATCCTAAAGGAAATGAGGAGATTGACAGAATATCCACAGCCTGGACATTTCACAAAGCTGTTAGAGCAGCGATCCATATGAGATCCTGTTCAGAGTTTGTTAAAAAGGCCTAATGGAGAGTCGTCATGCAAAATGGACCTGATGAGACCAAAATTAAAATTTCTGGCTGTGGAACAAAGCACAACGTCTGATGAAACCCTTTCCCCATGAGAACCCTGAAGCATGGGGCTGGTAGCATTGTGTCCTGGTGGATGATAGATTTTACCAACAGGGACTGGGAAACTGGTTAGAGGTGAATGTGAGATGGATGGAGCCAATCCTTGAAAACCTGTTCCTGACTGTGAGAGAATTGAAATTGGGGGCGGGGCTTTACGATCCTGCAGGACAGCTAAAGCCTTGTTCACACTATACGCATTTAAGGCTGTTTTTGAGTGTTTGATTGGGAGTCTCGGGAGTCTCGAGGTTGTGTACGGTGAAAAGTACAGCGATCTGTTGGTTTTCAGAATCATATAGTGTGAACAAGGCATAAAGCTGAAGTACTACAGCAAGAACCCGAGTGTGACAGAATGGAATAATCAAACCCCAGACCTCAGTTTGATTGAGAGAATCTCTGGCAAGACTTTCCATAATCAGCCCAGAAGAACAGATAAGAACATCAGCATCCAGAATATTTTCATAATATTTGCATATGTAATTGTACCCAAAGCTGGCTCAAGCAAGTATTGACCTGGGGGTTGAATACTTATGCATCCTTAAAAATTCTGGTTTGTTGTTTCATTAACCTTTGAGTCTCCATTTTAAATGAAGTTTAAATAAATAAATAAATTTCCTGAAATGAAGGGGTGTGTGTGTGTGTGTGTGTGTGTGAAAATTAGAAAGTGGAAGTTCAAATAGCAAAGTCTACCCAAAAAATGTGGTGTTTATTTTGTCTTTAATGTGTGTGCAAAAGTTTTCACTCCCACACAAAATGATGAAATGGATAAAACATTTAATGTACATTTATAATGATTTTACATTTATTTTTTTTATAAAAGGCCAAAATGTGTTTGTGTTTAATACTGTCATCATTATCAAAATTATATTGTATTTCATAATATAAATGTGCTCCAAATATGGACATTTATTTCACTTTTCATTTCTTTTATTAATTCTAAAGAATTCTATCATTTCCAATTCTTTGGTTTTCTTGGTGTCCATCTTTCTGAATGATGGCCTTTTGGATAAATTTTTTTTTTAACTTCCAGTAACTATGCTGTAATCAGAATCCAAACGCACAACGACTTGAAAAATTAGGAGAAGTAGGAAATAAGAAAAGATCATCCAGATGCTGTATTTACACGCAGAGCTTCTGCAGTTGTGACTCCATTCCGCTGTTTTTGATTAGTCCCACCGGGATACGCTAAAGATTTGCACTTCCCAAAATCATGCCAGGACACTAATTAGTCTGAAAGTTTCCTCAGTATGTTCCTGAGAAAGTTCCTCGTGTTCAGAGTCGGTCGGGTTGCACAGCTGCTTGTAGTTGTTTTTCACGATGTGCCATTCAGATATTCAAAATCAGCAGCCATTTAAAATCAATTCTGAGCTGGAAGCTTCTGAGACAGAGTTTATCAATAAAACACAAACACTCGTAAGTTCACACTCAATTCAGTTTATTTGTATAGCTCTTTTAACAATGGACATCTCCACAAAGCATCTTAACAGAAGTTCATCGATTCCGGTTATATTTATGAAACTATGAAATCACTCATTGTCACTCATTGAGGATGGAAGATGCATCTCCTCTGTGCAAAAAATAAAAACCCTTTTCATTCATTATTAATGACTTGACACTGCCATATTTATGACTTTAACATTGTCCTTAAATGGCATTGCATGGTTTTTGACTATCTATCAGTCAGACAGTGGCACTGGACTTACGCAAGTGATATCAGGCAAGAAAAATGTGCTTAAGTTCAAAGTCAGAATCAAACGTAACTCAGAAAAGATCTAAACACTAAACAGTTCATTAAATCTTAACTACAGACATTTACGCTTCATAAAGGAAGTTAATTTACTGCAGAATATTTCAAGTATTTGCTAATTATTAAACTTTAATGGAACTCAATCGTAGCAGATCAGAATCTGTAAATGTGAAAAGCTTTATAAGGGCAGAAAAAAAAAAATACTGAAAAAAAGACCTGTAAGACCTGACCTAGCATCCTCTTGATCAGGAGAAAAGACAGACGATAAATGATTTCTCTGTTAAATATCAGCATGTTTTTTTTTTTAATTAATATAAACCCGTGATTTGAATTCAAATGGTCTAATATATGAACCAATAAAAATGCCAGGATATATAAACTACTAAACAAAAAGGGGGGAAAAAAAAGGCTTTTAATTTCTCTCCATGTCTTCGCCACATGCGTTCGCTACATGCTCTCTTTATGCTAGCAGCTCAGTAACCTTTGGCATTGGTGGTTTGTTTATTTGGACGTTAAAGCTCGTTACAATTAGTTCTGTATTTTTTTTTTTACTACTTTAGTACTTTAGCAGCAATAAGGCGGATTAAGAGTCAGGGTGGCCTGCGGCTTTAGGGCTGTTGTCTTGATAGTTTCATAACCCTAAATGTCCTTGCTGGAGTGCACTTTATAGACATTGAGTACATAAGGGCCAGTGAAATGAGATGGCATTGCTGTGGGAAATAAATATCGATGTCAGTAGATGCAGCACTGCTTTTAATTACAGGTGCGGTCTTATTGGCGTGGCTCGAGGTGGAGGGAGACGGAGCGCTGTGCTGCTCTGCGGACTCGTACAGTATATCTTGCATAAACCATTAGCATGGCTGCTCGGCCAGAGAACAGATTACGCCGTCAATCCTCAACCCTCAACTCCCGGGAAAACGATGCCCAAACAGCCTGTCTCCATCTTCTCTCTGTTTACTGGACACATTTGCTCCCCCTCCATGTAGTGCTCTGTGGGAAAGGGAATACAGCCCCAGTGGAGGTGTGTCCAAAAAATACTGGAATGTTTTCCTCATGCAGTCGATTGTGAGACTCGTTTAATGTGACCTTTGTTTTATTTTTTTATTAAAGCCTCCCAATAAAAAGGTTATTGTAGGCACTCAGCTTGTTTACGGCTCTGCCACAACAGACCGTTCATAAAACCAGGAATATTTGATCATTCACCAATTCTTGTGAAAGTGAAGGTTTTTTATTGGACTCGGCTATTTTTAGTTGTACACGCTGTTGAGTTCTGGACTGTGATTGGTCAGAAGAAAAGGTGTTGATTAATTTTCTAGAACAGCAGCCCTGACAGTAGTGCAGCTACAAATCATGGGTTTATATTAATGCGTGTGATCTAATACATCACTGTCCAGCTCAGCTCTGTAAGAAAAAACTCCAACTAACATTAAATATAGCTTTAAACAGCTAAAAAAAATTTAACGCCATTCTTTAATGAAAAAAAAAAAAATGAACTGTTGATATATTAATGTGGAATAGCAGGACTGAAACAATGTGCTTTTATAGGAAACTAATCAACATCAGGGTGGTTACCGTGTTATTTAAGAAGAATTCGGGACACTTCCCCTCCCCACCAGCAGAGGTCATGATCACCTGAATTGTAGCGCAGTGCACTTCCTGCTTACTTCCTGGTTGTTTCACTATATAAGCACATGGTTTTCATGAACTCTGTTATTAAGTCTTGCTACAACTTTGTGTTTGATAATTCTTTATATTCTCTCTTCCTTTCTGTGCTTGTTTTTGTGGATTGTTCTTTAGCTTACACTTTGACCAAGTTAATGTTAAATACAACCCTTCAAGGAAGCTAAGAACATTTTAATTATCTAATGAACTTGTGTAGTTTCGAAAAAAAAATCCAGAGTAGTTTCGAGACCATTCATTAAAATAACATTTTTCTCTCATGGCAAATTTTTTACAAGTTGTAGAAAATTAATTGATCTATTGCTAGCTTGGAATGGTAGCTAGCTACAGGATGTATTTAATATAATTAGCATTAATTTAATGATTCGCTATGGCATTGTTTATGAGTGTGTAAATATATCATGGCCATAACTGTGTCTTTATCCATCTTACTACTACAATTGTTGTGTAGCTAGTATTAATTTGCTACACTTCTTAAATTTCTAAATTAAATTGTGTACTGATTTGCTTTCACTTCATCGCTAGCCGATGGGCATTCCCAGCACCTCCCGAACACCTAACACATTTTTCTTTCGTTTGGTTTTTCCCACGTTGTCTCTGTCCGATGATCCCACTGTTTCAGCAACTTCAGTAAGGTCCCATTGTATGCAATGTAGTTTGTTAGCATTACATAACTACCCATAATTCTCTGCGCCATGCTGTTTGGAGATAACTCATAATGAGGCCTTGCTGAAAGGAAGCGGTTTGTTCATAATTTTAATTGGCTCTTAACGAAGGATCGGTGCGTTAATAAAGCTGAGCACTCTGCCTTCGGCGTAATGAACCTCCAGGGAAAAGTGATTAAATTCGGTATTAAACGAACAGGAGCGCAAACGCTTTGCTGATTAATCTCTCTCGCTAATACACATAAAGTTTCTCTGTTTACTGGCACACACACACACACACACACACACACACACACA
>JAOVYU010000029.1:925674-935684 GCA_025674565.1 Synodontis membranacea
TATATATGAATGGCAATGACTTTCTTCCTTCCTATTAGAAAATTTCAGAATATGAACTCAAACTCACACCCACATGGTCGTAAAGCGATGCCCACTCAGAGGTGCTCATGTGCTGTAGTCTTCCTTTTGACCCTGTTGGATTGAGATATCCATCTGTCCTGAACTCAGCACCAGAGCTTCATTTGTATAATCAATTATTTATAAATGACTCTGTCAGTTAAAATGGGGTTCATTCCAGTACAGCTATTGTTTCAGCCGGTTACCAGGCGAGGGGGGGGCTGTTTTTAAAGCCAATTCTGCAGTGCGAGAGAGTGAGAATGAGACGTCGGAGGAACCCGAAAATCAATTGGTTGTTTTATATCCAATTTCAGAAAGAGTCTTTTTCAGAGCGGGTTATTGGCTCCATTTAGAGCTAGATTAGTTTTTTGGCACTTAGCGCACTTTGATGGGCTTTTTCTCTTCCATGTGGAGACAAGGCAACCACTTATCTTAGCAGCATGCCTCTGTGTTTGAGTGTGTGTGTGTGTATGTGTGTGTGCGTGTGTGTGCGTTAATGTAGATGAACTCTCTCTACCATGCTGTTAGTTATTCAGATGATTGATATTCTCTGTTCCTGACCGTTCATATGGTACATTACTATATTTTTATCCTCATTCTTGTGTGTTATTCCACATTTCTTTTCAGGAATACACAGAAATAAGACAGCAATAAATTCACAATTGAACTAAACATGAAAAACGAACATCCTCTGGCTTAAAGCTATCAGTATCCTCAGGACATCCTGGGCTTGTTTCTCACAGATACAAACTGTGTTGTAGGATAAAGTTAACAATGATATTAGATATTTAACTCCCGCCGTTCTGATCGGTTAAGAAATTGCGCCAACATAGCCGAACCTGTGCCGATGTTGCTGGAGAGAACTTGAAGACAGTTAACTGTGTGGAGCCTTGATAAGGAGATAGTTAGCTTAGCTAGCTAAATTTCTTGTTACTGAGGATGATGAGAATCGTGAGCTCAGATAAAACAATATGTGCATTTGCTAGCAGTCAGCTACCTAAAGTAGATGGTTAGTTAATTTTATCATTTAAAAATGGACCTAAAGGTGATCTTGGTGGTGATTAATGCAGTTTATGTTACCTATTATTATTATTATTATTATTATTATTATTATTATTATTATTATTATTATTATTATTATTATTATTGGCTCATGTCTTAACACATTCATATTTCGTCTGTGGACAGGATGCAGAGATATTAGCATTAGCATACAGTATATGAGTGTTGATGTGTACAGTAATATGCAGAAAAAAAACGCTGTACAGCAGGAAAGTCTAAACATCTTGTGCTAGCAAGTCTCAGCATTTCAGGAACTTTCACACACAGGATGGATCGAGATTCATAAATTCTAACCATTTCAGCAGCAACAGCAATATAATGTTAATGCAGTGAAAGAATAAGGGAAAAGTAATGACACCCTCCAGCCTTAGAAACCAAACCATCAGCTAAAAATAACTTGCAAATACTCACACACACATTTCTGTAGTCATTTGTTTGAAATATATTCCTAACCTTTGGATAAAAGAAACAGCACTTTTCATCCGCCGTTGTACGAGGTCATGACGTCGGGTTGGAACACGAGGACGAAGCGGATTCGTGCTGAAATCACGCGGCGGAAACACAGCCTTCAAGTTAAACATAGATTCGTTAATTTGCTGTGAGTTGTTTGCAAGAACGCAGCAAATGAAAGCAAATTTATCCCACAGCTCTGTTGAGTTCTGGATTGTGATCAGTCACAAGCGAAGGTGTTGCTAACAGTAGCGCGGCTGCAAATCACAAGTTTATATTACGCTGTAATTTACACACAGGGACTCTGTGTGTAAATTACCGTGAACCCACCATGAATAATAAACAGATTAAAAAGTCATCTATATGGTGAAGTTTTCTTAAAATAAGTGGATTTGTATGCAAAATATTATGGAAGGAGTCTCCAGTGTCAGAGATGACATCTTCAAGACAGAGGAGTTTATACTTCCTCCTTCACTGATTATTTTACTATAACAGCATGACACACGGTGGTTTATTCCTCACATGTTCCTCCTACAAATGATCTTTCAGGTATATTAGATAAATGTTCCTGAGCTAAATGTTGTGTTTAGTGTTGGAATGTAGAGGAAGCCATTAAGCTTCACCTAGCAGGAAAATTTTCTCACCAAACAGCTTTAAATGTTCAAGGTCACTTTAGCTCAGGAGCGGAAAATAAACTCTGCATGAAGATGACGGATCAGACGCTCTTAACACTCCCGGCTAATGCACTACGCTGGATTCACTTTAATAAACGTATTGATGCTGTTGGTTGTCATTATGACTCCTACACTGACCCTGGTGTGGGAGTGAATATGTATATTTATATCTGTTTTCTCCTTTTCTGATCTGGAGTTCTGGTTCTGAAATTTTATTTAAAAGTATATATGCGTATATATATTTCTCAAAGTATCAAGTATAAAGTAAGGCAAAGCTGCGTCATGATCCCTTCCTGTTTCACTTCCTGTTTCTCTGCTCCACCTTGACTCCGGCACTAATTACTGGTTGCATCGTGCCCGCTTTGTCTTATCCGCCTCCATGTAACCAGCCTCTTTATGGTGCAATCACTTTATACAAGAATTACAGTAATTAGATTATATTCTAAGCTGTTCATCACAGAGAGAGCGAGCGAGCGAGAGAGAGAGAGAGAGAGAGAGAGAGAGAGAGAGAGAGAGAGACAGACAGACAGAGAGAGGGGGCTGTCAGTCAGTGAAACAGGGTGATGGAGGAAGGGAGACAGATAAAGTAAGAGACAGACAGGGCAAAAGACAGCTACATGGTCAGAAGGGAGAAAGAGAGAGAGAGAGCATGCGAGAGAGAGAGAGAGAGAGAGAGAGAGAGAGAGACAGAGAGAGAGAGACAGACAGACAGACAGACAGAAATAAAGAGACACAAACAGGGAGACAGGCAGGGAGAGAGAGAGAGAAAGAGAGAGAGAGAGAGAGAGAGAGAGAGAGAGAGAGAGAGATACAGACAGACAGACAGACAGACAGAAATAAAGAGACAAACAGGGAGACAGGTAGAGAGAGACAGACAGACAGACAGACAGAAAGGCAGGGATACTGACAGTCACACACAAAAAAAATAAGAAATAGAGAGACGGAAAGAGAGAAAGAGTGCAGAGAGGAAGATAGAGACACAAAGAGACAGAAAGGGTGATAGATGCTCAGAGAACATGAGAGACAGAAAGAGAGACAGACAGAAGATAAAGAGATAGAGACAATTAGACAGAGAGAGACAGACAGAGAGAGATGGAGCTCGTTATTCATCTTCTTTTCCAGAATAAAGCCTTGTTTCAGTCCATCGACTCGCCTCCTGTTTCCTCTTCTGGAGAACGAACTCGTCTGCTGAAAGTTTGACATCTCTTTTTTTCTCCCTTCTTTTTACCACATTTTTCTTTGTTTTTTTCATGTTGCCGTATTGATTTTGCCTGAACTTTCCCTCCTGTTGAAATCCTGTAAAACTGAATAAATTTTACAGGATAGATAAAGACTTCCAGTCGACAGAAAGATGGAAAAGATGGAAAGATATAGTCAAATAGCAGGTTACAGATATACCGTGATCAAGAATTCAGAAATAATGTATTATATATTCTGATCACTTCTTTAGCCATGTAGTTATGACATCCTGACATCAGACATGTCCTCGGATAAGAGGAAGCTTCTGACTTTGTGTAGATTTTTTTTTTTTTTTTGCCTTTTTCCAAAAAGGAGGGAGAAAAAAAAATTAAGCAAAATTTATTACACGAACGAAAATATTTAACCCCCCCAACTAATATACAGTTATCTGATATTCATGAATTTATAGTGATATTTTGAACAGAACACTAAAGACGGAATAAATGGTGTGACATTATTTTTAATGTGACATTTTCAGAAAGAGACATTTGCAGGAAGAAGGAAGCAGCAGTGGGCTTCAGTTTTCAGTGACGCCACTAGGGGGAGATGTGAGTTCACGTGGATTTTAACACACACACACACAAACGCGCACACAAACACACACACAGAGAGCTACATTTGAAGCACTGCTCTTAAAACTCTGTCTCATGTTGTTGTCTCAAATGTTGTGTCTCTTCTCTGTGTGTTCACTGCTGCTTCATGCATTCATATGTGCTAAAATTAATATGCTATTAATATTATTCCGTCATTTCCATTGTGAACGTTTTGCACATTTCAGGTCCAGGGAACCATGGTGACCTGTTGGGGACCATTTTATATTTTCAGAGTCGTTCACTGTTCACTGGATGACACTTTTATTCCAATGTAATGCTTCAGAATGATGTAGATTCTGTTCCAGCTGTTGGGCAGAGCTAATTTCCATGTCAGACAAAATGCAACATGAAGAGATACCTGAAAGAAAAACCATCTAGAGTGACTGAGCGTTAAAAACATTGCTGGCTTTATCCTAATTATTCTCCATTGTTTCTTAAATTAGATTATTATAGGTCTACGTAGAAATATTTTTAAGATGCAGGAGTGAGAATTTCCAGCCTCGGCCCCTGGAGAATTTCTCTAATGGATTCTGACTCTGAGCATCAACAGGAAGTGTGGCATCTCTAAGACGTCTCAGAGACTACTGCACCACACCATAGCATTACAGCCCCTTTACATTTGTTATAATCATTTCTTTCATAGAAAAAATCCAAAACCCAGTCGTTCTGTAGCTTGTGTAGCTGAGAGTTCCAACGTATACCTACAGTACTGTGAGAAAAATATACAAATTATTTCACCTCACATTGCATCAAAGAGGAAAAGATCGCTCAAGGAGTCTTTATATTTATACGTTTATGATTCTGTATGTACTGTAAGAGCCCATAACTCGGTTTAGCTCCATAGAGTTATTGTAGCACCTAGTGGTCAATATTAGTACTGCAACAGAGACTAATGGTGGTACATTGGGGCACGCATCACACTGCCCCAAGCTCGGGGAGGAGCAGGACAGGACAATAACAAAAGAGTTTAAAAACAAACCATGTATGATTTTATTTTATAGCAAATCATCAGAACTAAATCTTATACATTTCTACAAACAAAAGGTAAAGTGCAGACAGAGTGACCATACAGTAGATAGTGTCTAAGATATATCACAAAACGATACAGGGTTAATCTGCAAATTCAGTCGCCTAATAGCATAAGCGAAGAGCAATAGGCTCCCAAACTTTTTTTTGAGGCTTTGTCAACATTAATGTCATCCTTTATTTCATTTCTCTTCTATCTAAATATTATAAATATGCATTATCACTGTATATTATACCCTAAATTTCATGAATCTGATAAGACTGTTATTAACACGGTCGTCTCTCTAACAGACCCTTACTTTTCCTTTTCCCTACAGCGTGCATGTAAATTTAAACGTATTGCAGCATGGCATAATATTGTCCCTCATGTCGGTGTTAGCAATAACAGGCTACATTACAATGTAATAATTTTTCCTTCTGGTGTTGGTGGAGCTCCTGAGAGTCATTAATATCACATATGAGGAATGTGTTTACAAGAACATGCTGAGTTTGAGTGGCTTTTGCAAACAAGCCACTGAATACTATTGCTGATTGCAGAAATAAAATAGTGCCAAAGAAACTGTGAAAAAAAAAAATAATAATAATCAGTGATGAGGTGGGATGATGATGTGGAGTTACTGTTACCACCCCAAAGTTGATTCTTTTCCTGTTAAAACACAACACTTTTATTCCTCTTATACCACAACTATTGCTTTTTTTTTTTTTTTTAATTAACACAGTAAATAATTTATTTAGCTCTGAATGAATGAATCTTTCATTTCCAAACGAGTGACTCATTTAGCTCTGAATAAATATTATTTAGTTATGAATGAGTGAATCATTTCATTCATAATGTGTGGATTGTTTAATTCTGAATCAGAGAGAATGCATCAGTATGTTCTAAACAAGTGAGTCATTTAGATATGAACGAGTGAATCATTTAGATATGAATGAGTAATTTGTTTGTGTATGAATGAGTGAATCTAGTTCTGAATGAATGAATCATTTAGTTCTGACTTAGTCCATTAAGCTTGAATGAGTGAACATGCAGGTTGTTATGTTAATTCCAGTCGTCCACAATTATAATGGACTGGAATAAAAAAAAAAAACACGTGGAATTTAGAACGACGCAACTACTTGGACATGCCATTACAGGACGGTTTGAGCATTGAACCAAACCTGTAAATACCTTGGTGCAGGTGGAGTTCAAATCAGAAATGAAGTGATTTGGCTGTAAGGGTTAAAGCTGGTGTTCTTCTAAACCACTGCTGCTCTGACGTTCAGTGATATGCAGAAACCCTGGGCTCTTTACGAGGCCCGCTAGGCTGGGGATGGACTGGAACATTAAGATTCACTCCAGAGAGGTGAATGAAGATGCTTTTAGCACTGAAGGAGTGAATCTGCCTTTCATTTGGTGGGCAGATGGAAGAAAGAAGCAGCTTTTGTTTGGGCTTCACTGAGAAATCAATGAAAATGGACTGTTTGGTTTTTTTTTTTTTTTTTTCTGTTTTGTCCAAAAGGCTTTCTTTCTCTCTCTCTGTCTGTCTTTCTCTACAGATGTCTCCATGTGTCCATTCCTGATGTCTGATTTAATGTGCTTTATGTTTTGGAGTTTGGGTGTCTTTTAGCAAGAACATTCGTACAAAAAAAGCAAAAACACACGCACACACAAAAACAGAGCCTCTGGCTGTCTTTATGTGAGCGCTGCAGGGTCTGAAGCGCCGGAGCTGACGTTAGAGGAGAGGCCAATCACCTGAACGTCCTGTCCTTTGCAAATCTGATATGCAACCCACACCGCTGATTTACAAAGAAGATAACTGTCAAATGTTCCATCTATAATCCATGCAACCTCACGGTTATATTTTATCTGGACTGTAATGTTCTCAGCACTTGTAGGTGATGTGCAACATCCTTGTTATGACCTTCAGTGGAAAGGCTGCATTTTTCTACATTAGGCATAAATGTCGTGGCAATATTGGGCTTTTTAAAATTATTTAAATTATTTAAATTATTACTGTTGTTTTTCTGGGGAAGAATGATTGCACAACATACATCTTTAATAGATTAAAACATGAATTTGGTACACAAGTTTTAATTTATTTTGGGTTTTCTGAAATAAGTACAGGGTGCTGAAAGTTCCAAAATGTCTTTTAATTTGTCAAGGCCAAGGCCTCATAACTTTCTGTTATTGATCATGACGGACTGCATCTGGTAGCTTCTCTGTTCACAACATAAAAAAAGGGTTTGTTTTACAAGTACACATTAATGTGAGGGGAAGCATCTTTGCCTAGGTGTAGAAGAAGACCCAAACTATCACCTTCAGCTGAGAGGGATATGGTTTGGATGGTCAGGAACAACCCAGGAACCATCAAGGCACAGGCCTGATATAAACTGGAAGCTGCTGGTACACTGACTACAGTCAGGAGAGCTTTACATCACCATGGACTGAGAGGCTGCTGTCAAAGAAAAAAATCCTCTTCTCCAGAATTGACTCCTTCAAACTCGAATAAAGGTTGCAGCTGAACACATGGACAAAGAAAAAGTCTTCTGGAGGAAAGTTTTATGGTCAGATAAGACAAAGATTTGAGATGTTCACCCACAATGACCAGAGGTAGAGAGGAACGTTGTAGGAGCTGTTAATCATGGTTGTGGTAGCATCATGATCTGGGGCTGTTTTGCTTCCAGTGGAACTGCAGCTTTGCACAAACTGGATGGAAAAATAAAGAAGCTCAGAATTCTTCGGCAGAACCTCAAACCATCAGCTAGATGGTTGTAACTTGGACACAACTGGGAGTCCAACAGGACAATGACCCCAAACACACATCAGAGCTGATTGTGGAAATGGATAAAGCAGGAGAACATTAAGCTTAAAACAAAACAAAACAAAAAAAATATGTATATGCAGGAGACACACACATTTAATTAAAGTCTACCAATTATTCCACGAGAAGTGTTCAAATATCCAACCAGAATTCTGCCAGAAGCTTGCTGATGGCTACCAGAAGTGTCTGGTCAAGTGGAAAGCAAATATTACGTGTGTTATCTGTATAATTTTGACCCTGTGTTGATTTCCATAAACCCAAAAATTAAAAAAAAAAAAGCTACTTGAAGTTAGACAATAAGATATTTTAATTAACAACACATCTTTAAACAATGTTTGCAAAGTGCTTTGCAGATGGCGAAGAATTAATCAAATAAAAAAAAATTTTAAAAATAGACATAAAAACATGAAATTTGGTAACAATGCGTGTTGCCATGGGAACTGTGATACAAAAAAGAAATCATTTGGGGGGGGTTATCTTGTTATCGTCTTTGGTGAGAGAAATTCTTGTTAATTACATAATAGTAATGATAAAACAAGATAATAAAACAATAAATATAACATAAATGAGGCAGAATGTTAACTAGTTATTAATAATTTCACGATTAAAAAACTAACTTGCAATCTCTTTTTTGTTCCTGGAGACGTCAAGGTTTCTTGCATTATAGCGAAGTTATCTTAATGTGCATCATTTTTGATGGCGTTATTGTTTATCGATGACCTTTTGTCTCATTTGAAGTCTCAGTTCTCATTGATTGCATGGTGTTTTTGTTGCCAGAACTTGGCTAATCACCCATCAGTGACTCTTTTCTCTAGCACTGAGTCACACGCTGTATCAGCTCCTCCTCCTCTCTGTGCCTCATCTCTCTAATAAGCCAACCGCCAGCAGGATCCCGTCATAGAGTTATCAAAACGAACCGAGGCGAAAGAGAAAGACGGCATGTCTGCGCGTGAGCAAAAGACCGAGCGCAAAAACCAGAGATGTTGAAAGAGTGACACAGACAGACAGAGAGGGGGAAAAAAAATAAAACAGAGAACAATTTTCTGCTTTCCCAGTCATCAGATTAAGTGCACCGCTGATCTCTCTTACTTTCCCTGAAAGGTTTGTGAAATCCCATCCTCGAATTAGGTGTCAGCTTCATAGCGGTGCACTGTGGGAGATGAGGAGGATCAATAGGCTGTCAGTGAAGTACGCATGGAAACTCGAGAGTGAGAAATAGAACAAAGCTCGTCTTCTCTCAGAGAACAGCAGCGAGCGCAAGTTAAGATGGAGGACACGGGTTTGATTTGAGACAGCGCTCCAGGCTGACAAAGAAGCAGCTTGTGGTGGGGACAGTCAGAGGAAACCGGGTGCTGATTACCCAATAACACTGTTCCTCAGACGGAGAAAGTTAAGGTCTAATGATGCAGAGCTGCTGTGAAGACTCCAGCAGAACGACATGTGAGAGTGAGAGATTTAGGCAATGACACTAAACAATAGTTTAGCAGCAAATCAAGGCAAACTGAATTGCGTTTTAACCTTAATGGGAGTTTAACAACAGTTTTGTGTAACAAAAAAAATTTAAATCTCAAGTGTTTCATTCCTCTTACGCCACAGCAATTTGCTTTTTTTCATTTAGTAAAGAACAGCACGCCGTATTTTTTATTCTCTGACTTGCAGTTAATAAACGCCACAAAAAAGCATAAACCTAAAGTTACAAAGTTACAAACCACTTGCACCGGAGACGATAATGGATTAGGACGAGCGCATTAAAGTAAACCAGTGCGCTTCACCTTTTGACCTGTCCGAATCCAGAATTCAACAACGTCAGTTCATAAATTCTTCTGAAATCTTGACAGTTTGAACTTTCCAGAAACTGAGAAGATGTTCTGCGACTCTGAAGCTGAAAGCTGGGCGTTTTGTCTATTAGGTTGTTTACTACGTATTCCCCAGTCCAAGAAGATCTTATAATTTGCACATTTTGAATTTTTCCAGCTCTGAATCAGCTAATTATTAATCTAATAATGATCTAATCAAGTGTGTTGGAGCAGGCTGCATCTGTTTGAAGTACTCTGTCTCAGGTCAGGTTATCTCTAACATGAACAATATAACAAAACATAGTCTAAGAT
>JAOVYU010000029.1:1233853-1248305 GCA_025674565.1 Synodontis membranacea
TCTCTCTCTCTCTCTCTCTCTCTCTCTCTCTCTCTGTCTCTCTCTCTTTTTACGGTGGGATAAGTATGGCAGAAAAAGCGAGGGGGATTCAGCCCGGCGTTAGTTAAGTTAAATCCTTGGCCTGCTCCTGGAATCCAATTTATTTTCAACACCTCCCCTTCTCCGCTTTCCCAAATTGTTTGCATTGGAGTCTTAAATCAAATGTCTGGGGTGAACTTGAGCGGGCGGTTATAAAAATACAGCCGAGTGAGAGATAGGCGTGAGGAAATGAGCACAATGTGCCCAGGCCTCCTGTTCAGGAACGCTTTACGACAAGCAGAGCTGTGTGTGTGTGTGTGCGCGTGTGTGTGCGTGTGTGTGTGTGTGTGTGTGTGTGTGTGTGTGTGTGTGTGGACCCGCCGTCCTCGGACCCTGTTATTTATAATGTGGTTTTGCCCGAGTCCCAAAAGCCACACAGTAATTAATCACAGTTTGTTTTGGCAAGGTCTCACAGCGTCTGTTTTTGTCAGGTGATGTGAGGCGAGCGCCCGGCCTGACCGCTTCTCTTTCTTTCCTTCTCCACTCTGGCAGTTTCTGGCCCTTAAGCAATTACTATAATAAAAAGTCACACTTTTATCTCGCGCTGTTAGCCACAGTTGCCAGGAGTTGTGTTTGTCATCACCTTCGCTTCATTTCCTATCGTTACACTTTGACATTTTCATTTATTCCTGGTCATTTTTCCCAAAGATTTAAAGTGTAAGGACTAAAAACTCAGTCAGATTAACGTTTCCTCCCTGAAGTTGTCAAAAATCATTATCCTATATTAGCCCAGTGTATCATTGAAGCTTATAATCCCTCTTCTACCAAAACAATTACGATTTGATTTATTAAACTCCATTTACAGTTACATCTTAATGTTCTCGCTTGCGTTATAGCCGCCGCTGTAAGCAGACATGAATAAAATGTTCACTAAATCAACAGCGTTTTAAATTCGTGTACGTGGAGCATCTGCCCTGCAATTTACAAATCCTTGTGAATGAGCTGGTACTATGGAAACGATTACTATAAAAACTGTTAGTAACGAAACCTGCTGTTATACAGTAGAAGATCCATCACGCCTTCCTGACCAATCGGAATGCGACGGCGCTGTGGCGTAGATATCTGGAAACATGTTTGTAACCTAATCATTATTCTCGGAATGTTTGTGGGTTTTTTTTATTTGTTTTTATTTGTAATTATTTTTAAAGCCTGGTCATGTTTAAGAAATGATAAAAGGCTGTGGAGTGTTCAGCTGAACGAACTGGACAGGACGAACTGGAGCCAGGAGGGTCATAAAAACAGACGTCCATTGTGTGACCACGTATTACAGAAGCTGTATGTCGAGCAAGCGCATGGAACATGTCTCCAGGGGAAAAAACCCAAACTGTAAGAGTTTCAACTGGAGAGATCCGGGCTTTTACTTTATACAGAGAAAAGCCGATCATTCGTTAGGACCTTGTCCGAAACATTTCTTATGAAATGGAGAAATGAAGTAAAGCGTTAGATTAGTCTGAGTTTCAGAGCTGTTAATCTCACTTGTGCTCGTCTGTATTTATACTCGTTCTTCAGGAATTCCACACTCGTAGGACAACGTTCTTTTGTGTGTGTGTGTGACTTTAATCAGACTTGATGTCGGATTTTTTGTGAAGATGCTCCAGAAAGTGCCCCAGTAGAAATTTGTGAAATTAAACAAAATGGAATAAAATTGAAATATTGAAGTGTAATGGAATTTGGCTTCGGCGGTTTGCCTTCATTGTGTACGTGTTGGATCTGTGTGCATTTCGTTGTCTAATCTAACAGAATTTTAATTTGAATTATTCCATTTATTAATTATCTAAAACAGATCGGCACTTCAACTCGGTGTTTCTCGTCGCTCTGCCTCGATTCAGACAGGGGCAGAAATCGTGACGAGTTTTAGACTCGCTGGATTTGATATGTGTATTTTATACTCGAGCATTTCCTTCCGGGCTTTTTCTATTTAGCAGGAAGACGTCCGATTTGTTGTCAGATGTTTGGTTTTATACATGTTCTCCAGTTAGCATCCAGCGCAGATCCATACGAGAACCAGGCTGGGAAGAGTCAGTGCCACTGTGAACCCTGCAGGATTGTTTTACCTTTTTTACCTTTAAAAAAAATAATAATAAAATAAATTGAGTACCTAAATCGAGCATTCTTTGATTCATTGTCTTGGTGGAAAAATCCAGCCTCAGTGTTATTTCCTTTTTTTTCTTACGACATGACTCTTAAGTTGAACTCCTTTAAAAAACTTGAACTTTTATCAATCCAAACAAGAGCAACAATGCCCCCCCCCCCCAAAAAAAAAACGGAGGACGATGGAAGCCGCTTGCATTCGCCCTCAAATCGAACCCCAGTTTCACACGCTGAAGAAACGTGGTGATAAAGATCCCGATTCTAAATCCAGAGCAGAAAAATGGACAAAGATATGAGGGAATGGAAGAAAAGCAGGAAACGTGTGTAAAGTAGAAATCCGATTTGGAAACTGGACCATATCCAATGATCACACTGCACTGTGTGCCCTGGGCGTGATTGCCTCAAACACTTCCTTAAAATTTCCTATTTGTGTTCCTGTAAAAGTTCTGGAAACTCTAATGTGCCGGGGATAAAGGATCGGAGAGGGGACGGGGGTCAGAGGTGGACGCATCCATCCATCCTGCACTGGGTTTCCAGGAGCGGAGAGAATATTGTGTGTGTGTGTGTGTGTGTGAGTGTTCGTATGAGTGATTGATTCGTACCGCTTCAACCTCGCCGTCTTAAACCCTGACCAGCGGGTCAGAGCAGAGACGAGCCAGAACCGTTAACCTCTCACTGAAAAACGCTCCGTTAAAGACTCGGCAGGCTCCAAGCGTCTGGCCTGTGAAGCGGCGATTATTACGGATTGCAGGAAGAGATCCGTCGGCTATGACGTGAACAAAGCTTTGATTAAATCAACACAGAGGTTTAAGAGTTATTGGAAACGTGTACGTTTATCCTGTAGGACACCATAAAGACAGAGCAGTTTCATTTGTTCCTTTAAAGACATTTTCACACTCAAGTTCGCAAACCAGGAAGGATTCCGGACTCATTTATTGGGGCGGGGCTTATAACGTCAGGTTTGCGTTGACGTCTAAGGATTCTTTCTTAAAGACATCACTTTAGTTCAGCAGAGCAGCGTGTTTTTGTTTGTTTGTTTGTCTGTTTGTTTTAGTCATCAGGAGACTGTAAAGATTTTTAAGAACTGACAGATTCTCCCGGCGGGAAAGCCGATTCACTGAAGGGGAAAGGACGCTGGACTCTGTGAGAGTTTCACTTCGTGCCAGACTTTGATCGTATGACCTTGGGTTTGTGCAGCAATAGAATACGAGTGGGCGGGGCTGCAGGATAGAATGTGCTGTCCATCATTTGTGTTGTTAGCATGGAGCCGTTTCTTCCACACACTTTTTTTTTTTTTTGGCTCCTTCGTGTCCGTTAGGATTTTTCTTGATTTACTGGAACTCATGAGTTTCTGATGAAAACTACTGCATGTAAAAGACTACCACTGATGGGCTGGTATTAAATTTCTACAAGACAGTTTTATTGTCCAAAGACCACAAATGTATCGAATTCGCTTCATTCTTCTGGGCCTCCTTAGATGATTCCCTCCAGCTTTTTGTTCTGCTCTGTGCTCCAGACATTTCCTGTAAATGAAGTGCAAAATGAGTCGTCATGTCAATGACCTACAGTCTGATGTCCTGTTTTTCCTCCTTACAGGTTTGTTAAGCCAGCGCCTATGTTTCTTGACCGGAACTTTAAAAGATTAGCAAAAGTCAGCAACTATTTACCTCCATTTGGACTGAAAAAACAAGGTATGCACCTTTTTTATCTTTTTGTTTTGTCTCATTATTGAAAATGTGAGCAGTGTGAAGGTGTCAGCTTTATTTAGACCTGGACTTATTGGTGAAGTAAAGTTGAATCCAAAAATAGAGCAGAGGAGAGCTGAGCAGGATTAAAGCGAAATTGTAAAAACAAAAGGATGACGAAACAAAACGAATGGTACCATTTAGCGAGCATAGCGTCATGCTACCTGTGCGCACAAGCTCGGTCGTATTTTTAGCCGAATTGCCTTTATTTAATGTTTATTTTGTCGAGGTAGCTGCTTTCAGAGCTCCATATGTGAGGCTGGGCAACACAGACCGTCATCTTTCCATCACCAAAGCACAAGAATGTTCCTCCTTAAAGCGTCCCACCCGAAGAATGGCGCTATTGTGGCGATCCCTTTCTGCCTACACGGGTCGAGTGTAAGGCTGTATAAACCCATAGACTCGCTGTGATTGTTTAGCGTCGAATGCACTTTTTTATCGTCGTCCACAGCTGCTTGAAACTCTCTGATTAGATCCAGTCTGGAACGATAGCTTAGATCCGAGTGCTCGGTCACGTTTTCCAGCGCGGGAAGACGACCCCGGCTGAATGTGAGCTTTGTGTGGCGTGGGGGAACGCCACGTCCTCGTACACGAAGGCTTTGTGCCGTGTTTACATTACCGCGGGTTTCTCTTTTCTCCACGCATCGTGGGAGCAGCGGACCTTTCCTTTGAGCTTCATTCGCTCGGAGACGTGATACGTGTGGTCATGAATAGAGGACCACAAAGCGCTCGGGTATGAGAGGAGAGATAAAAATAGATACCGCTTTGCTGAGAGTTGTAGTGTAAACGCTTCCTTTTATCCTCCCACGGCTGTGATTTCTGCTCCCAAGGGAAGATATGATCCTCAGGTAACTGAAGTCAGGTGACGAGGGAAAAAGAAAGTGTTCCAATTTTAGACTTTTTTAGATTGTAGCTTTTCACAATCTGTGACATGTAGCATGATATTTGAAAAAAATAACAACAAAAACAACAGCAGCTAGTCAGTAGGACAAAAAAAGTCCAAATAGAATAAGTGACATGTTTATATAAAATATTAAGAAAATGAAATAAGGATGCTCATTTTAAAGTTAATTCATTATCTGCACATCCTCCTCCTCGTGCATTCGATCAGCCGAGACGTTTGTTTGTTTGCTTGTTTTTTAATGATCAGTTTTGAAACAATGACGACTCGTAATTTTTATTCATTTATAGTTACATTAAATGTTTTACGGAACGTCCAAGAATCGAGTTAGTTCCTGTTCTCGTTCCTGTTCTCTCAGCGGCAGTAAACAGTCGTTCCGTCACCAGCCTCTCTTTTTCTCCTCATGAAGTTATGATGAAGAAGCTACAGAACTGCAAAATGCCTGCCCTCTTCTGTTACAAAGCACTGACGCTGGAGACTCCTTCCCTAAGCGATCACGTATCAGAAGGAGAGCATTGCTGCAGGCCTTTCACGTGATTTTGCGTATTGCGCAACCGTTTTCCGTTACTCAGACGTGAGTCATGCCGAGCAGCCCGGAGTGGCCTTCTCAGTTGTTTTAGAGTTTTTTTCGGTTGTGTACTGAATACACACACATGCTTTTTGGTGACTCATCCTACAACCAGCTCCAACACTTTACAGCATGATTATTCAAACGTTCAGCTTATCGAAATGTGGGGAATTTCTCTCCACAGCGGTTTCCCGCCACCTGAAAGTGGTTTTGCGTGAAGTCCAGACTTTTCCTCAATAAATGATGGTCCCTGTGATTTTCCCTTTACCAAAACAGTATATAGTAAAGGTGAAGGCTTCGTTTGGTCAAACTGCCCAAACAGATGCTTGGATGAAGTGTTTATCCCGTTAGGTGAAAACGATTAGTAACCGTCACTCTTCACGGTTCTTTTCCTCGCGCTGTTTACGCTTAGGCTTCGCTGATGCTTGATGGCACCTGTCGACCATTCAGCCAAACCCTTACCGCTGGCATTGCCTTCAACTCCGCCAAATCGTGAACCGTGTGATTTGGGCGGTATTCCGTACAGCAGGAATTCTGACACGGAGAACTGAAAGCGAGGCTCTTTCAGAACATTTTAATATCCAGCTATTTCATTCATTTCATTTAGTCTTGGCAAAGCTGAACCACTTCAGTCAGCGCCGTGATCCGTAGTCATTACTGCGCTAACCGCACACTCATGCACACCTCCTGCCCCTTTCTTTTCCCCCCAATTATGTACTTAATACGTATATAATACTAAACCAGATGTTGTACGTGTGGACATCATTAAGAGCTCCTGGGAAACTCCAGATGTGTTTTGATTTCTGCAGTGTAATGTTTCGCACACATCAGTAATCTTTAGTTTTTGTTTTTTTTTTAATTGGAAAAATGTAAATATTCTTGTATAGGGATATAGTCAGATGTTCTGGTGTAACAAAAGGAGGAGTCTGGAGTGTCGGCGCGTTTGTAGCATTCAGAAGTAACGTTTTCCGACATCTTCAATTTACTTTGCGTAACTGTCTAGTTGGTCAGCGTTCTAAAATTAGAATGCAGTCTTAAATGTATTTAAAATATTAAGGTGGAATTTCTTGCCATATCGAGATCATTTTGCCGTGGCGTCTTTGTCGACACTGTAGCGCGTTTTGAGGACAATAGTGTGGCGATGCCGAGTTTTACTGAATGTCTGGTCCTGCGATGCTGTAAAATGCTTGGTGAATAATTATCCTGCCAACTTTGTTTCCATTTCTGGGAAGTCGCATCTTTCCAGAGATATCAGAAGACGAGGCACGATGTGTTCTTGCTGTAAACCTTCCACATGGGCATCAGAAGAATGCTCACTATGGCCAAACATCTCGATAAATTTAGATCGCGAGCTGACACACTCAGAGTGTCTAAGAGCATTAAATTGCAGACTTTGTCACAGGAATGCTCTTTGTTTAAAACCGGCATTCCTCTTTTACAGGCTGTTTTTTCCATCACCTAGATTCCGCTTGTTAATAAAGCTTCCAGCGGCACACGGGCTCCCGCTTTGGCTCCACAGCGCGTTCGTCTCTCTCTCCGTCAGGGCGTCTGCGAGCGCTGCATGTTTGATATTAGAAAACTATGCAGTCGGTTTGTTCTGATGCGCCACGGCATTCACGCGATTGTCCTTCTGTTTCTCTTTGCAGAAACAATCATAGACACTATATTAACTGCTACGAAGACTTTCGGCCTGCGTCCAGAACTTGACAGGTAAGCGTGAGAGATCACCGTACAGAAATCTGATTGCAACTGTCCACAATCATTTTTTCACGCAGGTGCAAGTATAGCTTAGTGCTGTCACCATGGCTGTAAGCATTAAGCAGTGGTCCTGGATTTTCACAATTCTTGCCCAGTTGTGTGATATTTGAAGTTTTCAAATAGAAAGTCCAAACCGTTTCCATCAGAACTTGCAGCTCTCGAGTCCCACTTTTAGTTCTCAGACACAATAACAAAACTTTCCTCAAACAAAGGCTTAAATGTTCACTCCTTTGTCCTACTAGATTCAAGAGTAAGTAACGTTGACGTATACGCAAGCTGATGTCTACAATTCTTAGTCAATTTGACAAAAGCTCGAGAGACTAAAAAACCCTTTTTGTTGTATTTTCGCTCAGCCGGTTAGTTATTTAAAGTAATCCTGAAACGTCCGATCTATGAAATAACTGAAATCTCAGATCCGATCTCAGATCGTGAATTTGTTCTAACCCCGCCCCTTTTTTACCTAAGGATCATAAAACTCTCCAGTGTAATAAGAATGTCATTTGCTACACTGATCAGTGCCAATGTCTTAATTTCCCCCTATAATAAAGTGTTTATCCAGACCTCACAGGAACATGGCGTAAAACATTACAGCGTTGTATGATCCCGTTTTTTTTTCTGTTTTCTCTCTGTAGATTGAGTTGTAAAAGGTGTATAATAGTGGGTAATGGTGGAATCCTGGCCAATAAGTCTCTGGGCTCGCGTATCGATGAGTACGACATTGTAGTGAGGTGAGTATTTACGACACAGCCTAGGAACACACGTACAGTCCGCGGCGTATGTGGCCTGTGCTATAATGAATTGAAAAGGTCTGGCTGGTGGTGATTATTTATTTATTTTTTTTAAGTCCTAATTGAAAAGATCTGCTTGGTGGTCAGTTATTTTTGTTCTCCCTGCTCTGTCTGTGTACACCTACTGAGAAGATCATTCACGTATGTTTCGTTATAGAGATGGCACAAAACCAGGGTTTCTTTTCTGATACTCGGTGATATTTCAGTTTCAGTAACAGCCAATGCATTTCTTTCATTTGTAATAATACAGGACACAAAACATGGGTAGAAAGATGAACAGGTTTCTGATTCACTTAACTCACTCACAATTCAGATATCATACATCTAATCAAATAAATCCAAGCAAAAACAAATATATATATATATACACACACACACACACACACACACACACACACACTGCCGGTCAAAAGTTTTAAAACACTGACACCTTGACTTTCTTTGCAGTTTCTCTTTAGGAAACACCTACATTTTTCAGTGTTATGATGGTCTGTCTCTCTTCCATTGTTAATTGCCTTTTTCTCGCCATTTCTGTAGCAGCACACTCCTCTCTGCAGGTACGATACTGTTCATCTGATGCTCACGAGGGTACGGTACCACAGAGTGTTCCAGCACTGCTTTTCTGCAGACAGAGAGGGTTGTAATTAATCCAGAAAAGTTGGAACACCTGGGGGAATTAGTAGCACCAGCTTTCAGGGCCTGATCAACCTCCATTGCTGCAGAACAGCTTTAAATTCTTAACCCATTTTGTGTTCCCTGAAAAAGGGCCTTTTTGTATAATTCTGAAATGTACAATATTTTTTAACCTCTGGAAGTTCACCACTTACCTTTATACCATTTCAAGCTATTCACTGGACTTGAACGACTTGAATTGCAATAAATAACTGGAATAAATTGGGGTGTTCTAAAACTTTTGAACAGCAGTGTGTGTGTGTGTGCAGTTTAGTCAAATCTCTATATTTGTAAACACTCCCAGGTCCAAAAAATTTCCAAAAAATCTCTTTCCAAATTCCAATCTACTAAATCATTTTTATTTTTAAATTTAATAGTTTCCATGATTCTGGCGGATTACCGGGTATCGTATCAGTGAGATCTCTATAATGAGCGCAACAAGGTTTTCGAATGTACTGAATTTCCACTTCTTTTCAGGTTAAACGAGGCTCCGGTGAGGGGGTATACCCGGGACGTCGGTACGAGAACCACCATGAGAATAACATACCCTGAGGGAGCTTTCCTTGATAAGGAACATTATGAGAAAGACTCGCTGTTCGTTTTCTCCGGCTTCAAACCTCAAGACTTTAAATGGCTGAGGCACATGATCTTCAGAGAGAAACTGGTGAGAGCGAGGTCTATACGGTACAGGGAACGTGTTTAATCACGTGTAATCACGCTACCTGATTTTCCACTCACAGGCTGAACTATTACATGATCAGATTCCTAATTTGTAAGAAATGATAATGATAACCAGAAAATGTTCAGGCTTTGAGAACATGCATTTTTATGCAAAGAGCTCTTTATGCTCTATAACTCAAAGGCCCCATCGCTGTTTGTCATCACTACAATGTTGTAATACGAATATTTGCGTGTCTCCTTCAGGCACGTACGGACAGCTGGAAATTACTGCAAGGCAAAAATAGTTCAAGCTTTTCAGATATTTGATCACACATGGCGATAAGTGGACATTTTTCCATCATGAATTTGTTTATTGTAAATTGCAAGTTTGAAAGTTTCACTTTCCGTCTGATTTAGCAGCCTGTGTGATCATGCTCGTTCTTATCTTTGAATCTCTTTCCCTATCTAATGATCAGAAAACTTTCTTTTTGATTTGCGAACCATTCCTGTTTTTGTGACTGCTTGAAATATTTCACTTAGGATGTGATCCAGTAAGTAGCATTAGCATTTCTTGCGTGCTTTTGTTCGGAAGTTTGTTTACGGGAGTAGGAAGGAAAACTGAAATCTTAGCAATGCTGGTAGGAATCAGATCACCTGTATGACATCAGCTCTCCATGAAACACAAATCCTACACACTGCAAGTCAGCTTCTGTTGCTTTCATCGTTTTATTTATTGTGTGATATATTTTTTTTTTACCTTTTTAAAAGTTCTCATTCGGGTCGGCAGTCAGTCAGAATGGTGTTTTTTTTTTTTTTTTTTTAAGCAATCATTTTTAAAGCACTTCATATAACTTCGAGTCACTCGATTAATCTTCATCCTGACACGGCTACACAATACCCTGCTCTGATTTGGTACTTTGGTTTTGAAATGCATGAAATGGTTCCAGCTTTAATCTGCACATTTCAAATGGAACTTTTTTAAATGCACTTTCAATACTTAGAATTGTCTTTTTTTTTCTCTCTCTCCTCTTTGTGTTCTGATTCGCTCTCTGCAGTGATCTTTGGTGCATCGTGTGAATTTAAAGTGTTCATTAGGCTTCTTTCATAAGGAGCATTCTGTATTGAAATATTCATGAGCGAAGAATTTAAATAAGTGCAGGTTATTTTGTCTTTTGTCTCGTTTTTTTAACAAGCAGTACAGGCAGTTGATTGACGCGGGGCGAATTAGCCTTTTAATCAGGAAGGGTCAGTCTGGCTGAACCAGGTTCCTCTTATCTCGGCACAGGATGGGATGACCATTTTAATGGCTTCGCTCTCATCCCTCTTCTTATCACACCGAGAGCACACAAGCACCTCGTTTTTCCTCTTTCCACCTCGCAACCATCGAGGGGGTATCTCGAGGACACTTTTTTTTTTTTTTTTTTGCAGCTGGCTGTCATATTTCTGAAGCTGTGCCAGGTCTTGGTATCGACGGTAGGGCTCTTTCTTTCTCCACCTTCTTGTATCTGATCCTATCCTGTAAAGCTCCTCTGTAGACGTGTCTCTGGAGTTTTTTTTTTTTTTTTGTTCGGTTTTTCCCCCCTTCTGTCCCTGGCCAAACGAGAGTCTGGAAGCTGTGCAGTTGAAGAGCTCTGAGCCAACGCAGCTGCCTGACTTTAAGGGAGCGACGGGACGGAGGAATTTTAACAGGGTGACATTTGTCAGAGTGCACGAGGCTCGGCGGAGGAAGTAAAGTAGCAGGCCGTTTGATTACTCCTCCCGGCCTTTGAAAAAGTCTGATCGTTAAGGTACAGACAGAGATAACCGATCTGCCTTCTAGCGTCTAATAGATCGCCCTTGATCTTGTAGCGTAAAGAGCTAGGCAAATTAGGGTTCCTGAAAGTCACTAATTACAGTCGTTTTAGCGCCAGTTTGCACTGGAGGCTGCGGACAAGTTAGCAGCAATTCTATAAAACGAACATGCATGTCGACACACACGCGCCATACGGAATGACCGTGTTTCCAGGTCAATGTTAATCCGAGTTTGCGCGTGACGTCTTGTCAGAAATCAATTTGCCCCGACGTTTTAAGTAAAGCATGTGCCATCTTTAAGTCTGAAAATTTGGCAGCTGGGAAATGCTTAAAAAATGACAGCCTGGTTAAAAAAAAAAAAAAAGCACTTTTTGATCACATTAGATGCGAAGACTCTTAGTCTGTTTTAACATTAGCATGTCTTTTCTGTTAGATTTCCAAAGGTCCAAAACATCGCTAACTATGGTCCTGAAAAGATGACTAGCAAAATGTTAGCTCTTTGCTACTGGAGCTGACCTTTCTTTTTTTTTTTTTGTACCACAAAACCAAACTACATGCTTCTTTCTCTTTTTTCTTCTTCTTTGGAGACACCCGTGTCTGTGTGAGGAAACACATTTGTTCGGGTTTAGGTCTATAGATAGCAAGGGCTTGAGATGAGATTTTATCATTATTCTTGCGTTTGTGATTTTCTTTTTTGGAAACGGGAGCGCACAGCTGTAGAAGATGTTTAGAGACGGCTAGTCTACGACGTGACCTGGCGTGTGTGTATTAGGGTTGTAAGAGTATCATGTTTAAAGTGGCTCCCTTAAGTATTTGTCACTTGACAAATGAGGGCCATCGCGTTCGTGCATTCATAATGACAGATGATTCAGTGTTGTGGCTTTTTTCTGCATGAAGTATTACGAGCTTGGAGAGCATCAAACTCACTTTTTTTTCTTTTTTCTTTTTTTTTCTTTTTTTTTGAAATCAGTTTGTTAACATAGTGGTATTTGAGCACTCGGTAAAAAATCATTTGTCTACTACATATCCCTTTAGTGCAGATGAAGCATTTTGATCATTCCGAGTAAATAATAGAGCCTGAGTTTAATCATACATAATCTCCTGAAACACTCCGTAACCTTGGAGACGGTACGTAATTTGTCTCAGGCTTTAGAGATGCAATAACACAGACCAGTCTTACTTAAACCTTCTTGGAAAACAGTCAGCGCTACTGAGAATCCTGTGTCGGATGGTTGCAAATGCAGAACTCCTCGCTGGAAACCTATCGGATAAAATAAAATGACGGAGGTTAGTCATGTCCGCCCTGCAACGCTGGGGTTTTTTTTTTTTTTTTTTTTTTTGGTTTTTGGACTCACCTGTATGACGAGCCGGGAAAGCCGCAAGAACACAAAAGCATGTGCGACTGTTGTGGACAATTACCTTTAGAAAAGCTTGCCTTTAGATTCGGATCTAATCCTCAGACAGCAGTCTTCACTCTCTCCCACACTTAGACTAGTGTTATTCTGAACAGAGGCTGTTGTAAGCTTTGATCTGATTAGTTTCAGCGCCGCTTTGTGTAGCGGGGATCCTCGACAGGTGGAAAGAATGCGAGCCTTTTCATTGCCTGTGTGGTTAAAAAGAAAGCACATTTGAAGGCATAGGAAAGCGATGCTTGCGCAACACCTAAAGAAGCCGGGATTGTCATAAGTCACGTCAAGTGGATGTTATTGTCTCCTCATCCACGTTCCTAAATACGATCGAACAAAATGCTGTGCCTCTGGGACATGGCTTAATATTTGCTTTGTAACACTTCCAGACACTGAAGTGAGCCTGTTTTTAGCTCACCAGCTACAGAGGTGCCAACGTCTGTGGATTAATCGAAGCGTGTACGATCTTTGGCCCCTTTTGCGATACGGGAGACAGCTACTGAAAACTACACTACTAGAAAAGGCAGTTCACTGAAAGGGAAAGGGTGCGGAACGTGAACGAGACATCGTGCCAGTTTTATCCCGGTGAACTTTGACGTGAATGTGTGAACCTTGGCCAAAAATGGAGAACCTGCTTATTATTACCTACAAATGGATTTTGCAACATCCATACATAAAACAGTCAAGCTGAGTAAAGAAATCATTCGCTTCCATACGTCAGGATCGTACAGAACGTACACAACTCATACGACGGCTCAGCGTGCAATCTTCAAATGACCATCGGGACTTCGTTCAAGTTCTGCTCTTGTGGATGCTTCGCAAATATCGTGTCTTGTTTTTTTTTTTTTTTTTTCGTTATTGCTTTAGGCAGTTGGAATTCATCTAGATGCCGTGTTTTCGACATGTGCAGCGAAGTTTTTCAAGGATGCGAACTGTTAAACCTTCATTCCCATCTGGACTAGAAATATTCTTTGATATTTTACAGAAACAGTGGACACAAGCTCATATTGAAAATCTTGGAATGAAGATAACCATGACCGTGGTCATCGGTGCGTTCAGCACTGCACTACTGGAACATCTCTTTCTGTGTTACTAACCTAAACTGTCTGTTGGCCGCACAGGCTTTCCTAATAAAAATTTAATTAAAAGAAAAAAGAAAACTGGACTTCTGATTACACTCTTGCAGATGGTAAGAGCAGGGAAGACTTTGAGGTTCTGGTCAGCAATCATGCCATTTCAAAGGCCTTTTTTTCCTTCTTTGCATTTTCTTTTATGTTTTCTTAATCAATACCACCCAGAAGGAGCATACGTGGATCTGTTACGGGTTCTCCTTACAAGCCTGAAACACTTGCATTTCTGGCAACCTACAGTATTGTCGTCGTTAGAAATTGATTTAACCCTCTGTGATTACGATAAACTGGAGTAAAAAAAAAAAGTTCCAGGGCTCTTAAGGAATGTACAGGTCCTTCAGAACAATCTTCACTCACCTTCATCACCTAACATCATATCTTTTCTAAGCCATAGATGCTTAGCCTAGCTATTGAAAGACTACGTACAGTAATGTTGTGTAAGTAATATCATTTTATGCCTAGGATTATTGAATATTATTGCAGATGAATCCAACATGTTTTTTTTGTTGTTGTTGTTTATCCCAGACCTCCTTTCTGGTGATGCCAAGAGAAAGCATGAAATTGTTTACTCTAACATCATCAGAAAAAGTGACTCAAAGAATCTCTAGAATGCAGCACAGGCATGGAATGCTTTGAAACATTCAAGCCTATACAGTATGTCGTCCTTTCGTTCGATCGATTTCAGGATCTCAGGATTTCAATCGTCCTTTGGTTCTTTATAGTTCTGTATCATTTTTTTCCCTTTTACCTAAAATGTAAACCATTCTAAAGTCACTACACTGAGTATCCGTGGAACGAGTTTGGAACTTAGACGGCTGCAGTCTCGGAAGAAGAAAGATCTTACGAGAAGAAGAAAGATCTTAC
>JAOVYU010000029.1:1255430-1281774 GCA_025674565.1 Synodontis membranacea
TGTGTGTGTGTGTGTGTGTGTGTGTGTGTGTGGGTGGGTCTGGGCAAATCATACCCCAGGCTGTTGCAAGCTAATGGTTTTGAATGGCTACCCACCCCTGGGAGATGAGGAAGTGGAGGTCTGCCTTCTGAAAATTGGCATGTCATGGGCAGGGGGGCAGCTCAAGATGAGTTAACAATTGCCGGCATGAACAATGCCAGGTTCCCTAACATGCACTCGGCCAGCCAGCCAGCTCCTGTCAGGCGAAAGGGGAAGGTTAGAAACCGAACACATGCATGATGGCGCAGATCAGGTCAGCGTACTGCAGACTTTACCCAGTGCCTCGTGCTTCTTTTTTTTTTTTTTTTCACCCAAAGCAGTAGATGAGTCAATGAAAATCCATCCATCCTTTCGCCTGCTCCCGTTAGAGGTCGCCACAGCAGATCATTGTCCGCTGGTCCAGTTTGGCACATGGGATTAGGACCACAGTGACTTGTGAAATCCCAGTGGCTAGGGTTTCTGTTTGAGCACCCAGCTGTGATGACCGTGGCATCGGGGGCTCAGACGAGTCAATGTCTAAAATGAGTGACAGTTGCATAGGTGTTTGGATATTAACTTACACCCCACTCTCTGATATTAATTTGCACCCCTGCAAGCCCCGCCCCTTCATGTTCAGACGGTGTGGTGTGCATCTATGCAGTCTTTTATGATGTAAAGTGGAAAGGAAAGTGGCAGCAGTTTCAAACGCATCGGACGGTTGCTCTTAAACCCTGTGTACATTTGAATTTCAGTTTCTACCTTAGACAAGTGACTAGTGGAAGGACTATGGGTTCAATTTTTAATCAAACCTGGTGGGTTGTTAGTCTTGCCAGCCAAACTTGAAGCTTTTGCTGAATAGTCTGGTTTCTTTCTTTTTGTCGCAAAAGGCAAGAATTGTTGTTAATTGTTTAAAAAAATATTAGGGAATGAGCTGTTAGGCACACCGTGAACCGAGACTACACCGTATCTGAGCACCATCAGCATTCTTACTGGAAATAAAATCGTACGTGTTTTCCCACAGAACATCCCAACACTTGGTACTGTTGCTATAACAATGGCCCTGCATAACTGCGATGAGATTGCTGTTGCTGGATTCGGCTACGACATGAACACCCCTCATGCACCCTTGCACTACTATGAGACAGTCAAAATGTCTGCTATCAAAGAGGTAGGACTTGTTTTTTTGTTTTGTTTTTTCCAGCTTTCAGTGATGTCAATAGTGAGACACTGTATGCCGGTTTAATTTCCATGTACTATTTGAACAGGTGGGTCACACTTGTTTTTGAAGTGCAGACCTTTATCTGACCTTCTCTTGTTTAACTGTGCAATAAATAGAAGAGTGCAGGAACAGTATAATTACCCGACTGATTCTTTTCCCGTCTCACCATCTTTGCTATGGTGTTTTTTCAGCCAAGCCCTTATTTTCTGACACAGATAACGTGTTTTGTAACGTATAGGACACATTAAATGCCGAAATCGGTGGTTCTTGCGCATCAACATATTCCTTTAAAATTCATCCACTGACGAATTTTACTCATCTTTCAAATCTCTTGCCTGCCCGAACTAGCCCGTCAAATTCAATGCACAGATTGGTCAATAGTTATATTATGCAAGCTGTGAGTCAGATTTGGTCCACAATTGACTTTTTACTGTGTCTAACCAAACACTTGGTTAGTAAAGTGACAATAACAGAAACTCTCTTTGCATATCTCGTGACATTTGTTAGGATCCCGAGCTGTTTAAGTACATCTTGTTTATCAAGTGACTCATTGCGAGTGCAGTTACCCCCGGACAGTCCGCAGCCCTCCTTTCCTGCAAAAGAGAATTCACTTCTCTATCTATAGACGCGTAAGGATGTCAGATCGTTCCAGCCCGCTTGGTGTTTCTCCTCTGAGCCATAAGATCCAGAGGAGACGTGGACATCTGTATTCATTCCAGTCAAAGATTGAAGACTTGGAATTGCTCACATTGCTGTGGATATGGTTCTCTCAACGTGCCCAAGAACCCAGACGAGAAGACTGACCAAACAGCATGGTTCCTTGTGAAACCGGGACCTTCCCGCACGAGTTCCGGGCCCCTAAGAGGAATCCGAGGCTCTGGTTTCAGCTGTGAGTGTCAAGGCCTTGGGCTTCTCCATTGTGGGTTTCAGGGGCTCAAAGCCAGCCAAGGATCTCACTTTTTACAAGAACCATGAATTCCTTTCACTGCATTTGGATCATGGCCGAAATTTTTCCAAGAAGAAAATTACTTGTGGCAGACGTGCTAACGTTTGGGTGGTCTGTTGTCCAGTTGGGATCGGTGTGGTGAGACCTTGGCTTGAGAACTGCACCAGGGTTGGGCGCTTTCTCTACAAAGAATCTGATCTCATTTGGTTGAAAACAACCACCCAATTGTGTCCCATGTCCATTTGTAAGACAGTTTGCAGTGGGGTTGTCATGGTAACTCATTTCTCATTGATCATGCTGGTTTAATGCTTTTTTTTTTTTCCCTGCCCAACTGTCATCCTTGTTGTCGAGACGTTTCAAAAGCCACGACTGAATATAAAGCACTTTTACTCCCAGAACCACTTAAACACCAAACCTTCTGTTGCTAACTCCCAGTCGTATCACGTCATCACCATTCCCACATGGGACTCCATGAATTCTCAGACTGATGGGAATATCTGACTGCAGAGAGGAAAAAAAAAAAACGATTAGGAAGCGAGCGGCTAACATTTGCCGTTTTGTTGTATTTTCATCATCAACGAGTTCAAATGAAAACTGTAAAATTAGAGCAGTTCAGTTCTACATTAGCTAATATCTACATCCCTACGTCTCGTCTCGCTTTTCTTTCTCACGTGTGATCATTTTGTGAGGATTTCATGTAAGAGCCATTTTGCCTTCGCCAGTTTACTTGGCCTACACCAATCATTAGATTTATAATTTGCAGTATTGTTGATGAGCAGCTGTTGCATAAGTGAAATGTAAATCTTTACATTATATATATATATATATATACAGTATATGTATGCCTCTTAAAATGACTCTTCTGTAGGGTTGTTTGTTTGCAAAATAAAAAATATCATTGCCTGTCCAGGATTAGCCCCATTACTCGATTATGTCATATCACCTGACCCTAAAGTCTCTTTTGTGGCTAAATGTGTTTTCATATTTTCATAACAGTATAGAATGTTAACAAGGAGCAGGATCATATTTTGGTATAACTCTGAGAAGTAAATCTTATGTATATTACTATGACAATCTCTGAAATGATTAAATGTCCTAAGAAAGAAATCTGAACACACGCTGTGTCTGTTTATCCCACAGTCATGGACTCACAATATTGCCAAGGAGAAGGAGTTTCTCAAGAAGCTGGTGAAGGCCAAAGTCATCACAGACTTGACGAACGGGATCTGATCTGATCTGATGTGTCCCGGCGTGGATGCTTTTACCACAGAGCGAGAAACCGACGATGCTGGAAAATCCGGAGAACGTTAAGGTGTGCGGCTGCAGCGTTAGAAACGGAGGTTGCAACAGCAACAACAACAACAACAACAACAAAAAAAAAAACGAATATGTGCCTTCTGACCAAGAGGCTTCCTCCGACCCGGATTCCGTCCTGAACATCTGGAGAGACCAGCTTTCCCTCTGTTCCACGTTCATCCTTGATTACAATTCGAGACAAGTGTAATCAAAGACCTGAGAGGTGGCGAACAAAAAACTGCGCTCGACGCAAGAACCAGACTGATTGTGCCAAACGTACCTCTTTGGAGGAGACGGTTCTCCTCTACAACATGAATGTATTCACTGTGTAGATCCACCTGCTCTTAGAGCTGTTTTATCATCATGACTTTGTTTTTCCGTCCGCTCTGCGCCAGCCTCATAACCTTAAGGTCAGAGGTCGGCCTTCGAATAGCGACACGAAGTGTATTATTAAAAACGGATGTTTGTTTTGTTTTTTAATTATTTATTAATGACTGAAGGACTTTTTAAATGGTAAGGATTTTTTTTATGTTTTATCTTGTTTTACAGAAGGCTAGGGATTATTTTTAATTATGTTCTGTTTTAATTATTTTATTTTATTCTGTTTAATTACGTTATATACTTTCTCCAGTTCATCAGAACCATAACTGAAGCGTTCATGTAATGCTGTTTGTGTCGTGCCTCTGTGTGTCAAACAGCTTCTCGCCGAAGGTACAGAAGTTCCCGTAAAAATGCCTGAAGATTCAAATGTTTACTTTTTTGATAACATTATCAGCTTTACCAGGTTGACAGTTATTTTCCAAATCGTTTGGCCTTTGTACTTTTTTGAAGAGCAGTCGTCTGTATTTTTAAAAATTTCTATTGAGATTCGTTACGGCAGTCGTTTGTAGTTTCATAAGCTGTATATTTTAGGAGAACAGATGGAACGTTCTGAAACACAGTCAGGGGAAAAGGAACCTGGCCATTTTTTTTGCAGCACATTATTTTGTTCTGGAGTTTTTTGTTTGTTTGTTTGTTTGTTTGTTTAGTTTGTTTAGTTTTGCACAGTAGATAATTATCCCGTTGCAGCTTTATAGAGATTCAGACCTGAACCCACAGCAATCAAGCCAAAAGTGTGAGGAACTCCCGAGGGAAAACTTAAATAAGAAAAGAGGTCTTTAGAGTCTCTGAAATCAGAAACACTCATGCTGATACCGGGGTGGACGAATCAGCCGCTCGGTCACCCAGGACGAGCGGACTCCATGTCTGGGCTTTTAGGATTTAAACACCTAATTACCTGGACAAGTAGGTACTCTCACTCACTCATTTTCTATACATGCAAACTCCTGGTGATCGAACCTGGGACCTTCTTACTGTGATCTGACAGTGCTAACCGCTACACCACCATGCTGCCGCCCAAGTAGGTTCAACGAACAGAAATAGAAAAAAAAAAAAAAAAAACGACTGTTACATTGGCTTACACAAAACAAAAGATTTCATAAAACGTTCGTTATCCATGTTCAAGCGTAATGCTTCATGTGTAGAGCACATTTTCAAATCCCACCACCACCACCCGCCGCACTACGCACATCAGCAAAGGGGAGCTTTTACTAAGCAGATTAATTCCAGCTCACGGCTTTTTCAGAATTACAGACGTCTGTTTCCTCTGAAGTAGGGCTGGGTGAAATGTCAGTGAATTATCATTATCGTGATATGACCATTCATATCGATTTAGCAGAAATATCAACGCTCCTTCAGACACGAACAGGTTGCTGCGGTGTTTTTACTAATGAAGGGTGTGTATAATGTAGCATGTTGCGGAAACCTAGCTTAGGAGCAGACGCCGGGCCATGGGTGTAAAAATAAATAAATAAATAAAACGGGCTTTATTAACCCAAACTGGAGCAAGCAGCAGAAAAAACAAACAAAAAACAACAACGGAAAACAAGGACAAAATAGCGAGAACAAAAGCAAAGCAAATACGGGTAGCGTTCCAGAGCAAAGAGCTAAAACACAGTGTGCAAGTCCAAACTGACCACAGGGGTGCACATGAGCGCCCCCTGGCTTCTGTATACTTACAACCAGTCTGCATATGCAGTTTTGTTCTTTTGTCTCTTAATATTAATTTCATAGCGTAAAATATACCGTATGTCAGAAAATAGCAGGATATCATTTTTAGCTTATATCGTCCAGTCCTGAGCCAACCCCAAGACGATCTGTACAATAACACTCTTGCTAGCGCAAAACAGATCTCGTTGTTTCACAAAACGAAACACTAGCCAGACAAATTCTGAATAGCTGAATTTTGTTCCTCAGTTCAATTTCCAGCTCAAAACTTGAGACTTGGGCTTTATGCTGAAACTGTTACTTACCTGGTGAGCTAGCTAATCAATTTAATGATTTGTCCATCCTGCAACGTACAAATTCATACATATTTATATATATAATATATATATATATATTTTTTTCTGTATACACTACAGTCCACAGGCTGGCAACTTGTGAGTTAAAAAAAAATCAGTACTGTTATTAAGTAAGGCGAAGACGTCGGAAATCAATGGCTCGTGTGAGGGTTATCTTAAACGAGTGAGAATATGATTGGAAACGAACGGAACTCAGTATATCAGTGCAGCTTTTCACAAAACAAACAGCAGTATCATGTTAACAAAATGTAAAGAAGTGATTTCCTTCTTACTATATATATATATATATATATATAATATTCTTCAAATACATAATAAATGTGTTGGCTATTTTTAACAGTTTGGAAAGTATATTTATCTTAGCCGAGTTTGACCACCCTTGAATTTGGAACCCATGTTTCAATCACGCTTTAGACGTTATTACCCTCCCCATCATGCGAACAAAAAAAAAGAGAGAAGCGACTTTATCCAGAGTGAGCCAAATGGTCAAACTAGGCTAAGCATATCATATTTATTATGTTTGGAGATCTGCGTAATACTGGATACAGAGTATCTGAATCTCATGCCAAAGACATGTATGCAGTAATGTAGTATTATTAAGTGCTTCCTAACGTGTGTCCTGATCTCTGTCAGCACTTCAAGAAGAGAATGTTCTTCTAAGGTGTGGACTCCTTCACTGTTACTGTATTGCCCGAGTTTTCTGTTGTTTTCTGGACAAATCGCTACAACTACAACAAGATGAAGAGTGGTTTTTGGGTTTTTTTTCTTCTTCTCATGTGTTTTTTTTTTTTTTTTTTTTTTTTTTTTTTTTTGGGGAGAAATCTGGACATGTCATGTAAAGCTTCATGAATGGCCAACTGTCAAAACAACTGCCAGAACATTGAATCAAGCAGAATATGCATGATGATGTGCGACAAATACTGTCGCTTCTCAGATAGGTGGGACTTTAATGTAAGAGTAAATAAAAGAAAAAAGCAAAATGAAAATGGAGTGTTTTAGTTTTTACTTCACATACACAGCGCAAAAAATACATAACTAGCTATCTAGATGCAAACTGGTGACAGAATCCAGAGTGACTTAAACAGCTCGCATGATGCTTTCCCTTTAATTCATCACCCGTTTGTAGCTTACGGATAAATCTGTATGAAAATCAAAACACTAACATCCACCAAAATCCCATAATTAGTTAGCCGTTGGTGTCTCTGTTGCCATGTTTTAAAACGACCGACGACATTGAACATTGAGAATTTACAAGAAATGTTAGACGTTGCCTCAGACTGATGATTTTTTTTTTATAATGTAAGGGTTTTTCTGTCTTCTATGAATTAAAATATGCATCGCGTTTACTTCAGAAGCAAAACATGCCCTCGTTTTAAAGTCTAAAAGTGTTTTTGGACTTCCTGTGCCATGTTTTTGAGCTGTACGTGCACCTCAACATGTTCAGAAGTCTGACAGTCATCATAGGATCTTTCATAGGAAAGAGACCCATCTCAGACTAATCCTCCACTGAATAAACAGTAAGCCTTCGCGTTCACCGAAGCAGTTCTGGAAATGCTTCCAAATGAGAACATTATACTAATTCTAATATACACATAATAACCCTAACCCTGTTACTTTTTTGTTTGTTTGTTTCCTCCAATTCTGTCAATCCACACCATATGAAAAATCTATTTGGCAGCAATCACAGTGTATCACTATATATTTAATTCAAGAATGAATCTGATGAATCTGATTCAGAGTGAAGTTTTAAACGACCACCAAGTGGGACCTGAAAGTCAATTCCTTTCACTCCACCTGCAGGGAATCTGTGTGAAAGTGGAATTTTTTTTTTTTCTTTGCGCTATCCATTTTCAGTTTTGTGAGGATCTGGTTTCATTGGACTGGCCCCTGAAGTCCCTTAACATCGAATCGCGCTCGGATCGGACAGATGCTTGAGCAGATGTGCTATAGTGTCTACCTCTAAATCCTTTTAAAGGCTGAACTTTTTCACATCCTGTTATTAAAAATGGCAGTGATATAGTATTTCCCATTCTGGAATCACTACTCCGCCTCGTGTTATTTTGTCAGATTTGCCAAAGTGCCTTTACAGAGCTGACCCAAACCTCCTGAGACTCTCACACATCCATGTTCTCATGTCTTCTAGGAGGACGTTACGCTCCGCTGATGCAACACTGAGCCATCACGCTGCAGTTACTCCCGTCATGTGGCGATGTTTTTATTTGCGCTGACAGACGTCCACACCGCCCTCTCCTCTCATGGCCCAAAGCTTTAAACCTCACCTCCCTATAAACATAAACGTATATCCTCTCAAAATAATTTCAAACACACAGAAACCCACAGTGACGTTCACAGTGTACTTTATGTCAAACATTTAAAGCGCGTTTAAGTGACGTTGCAACTCGTCAGGTTTTTGCGACTGTTCTTCTTTTGGAACTGACACAAGGCATCAACTCTCTGAAACTGGCCAGATTCTTTTTTTGTTTGATTTGGAACCAAAACCAGCAGTTGAAAAAGGATGTACAGACCTGAATATGTCCATCAACTAGCAAGCACTCAAACAAAGAATCACCGCAAATTTTCTAATCACCTTACCGTAGTCTAAACCACATTTCCCGATCCAGCCTTCAGGAAGCCGCCAGATGGTCCACATTTTTGCCTGTACCAAGCAATCAAGCAGGCTAAAAATTCGGTTCAGGTGTGTTAGGATCTGGATAAGACCAAAAATGTGGCCTGTCTGGGGGGGGGGGGGGGGTCCCTGAGGATCGTGCTTTAAAACATTGGTCTAAGGCGTCACGGTGGCGTAGAACTGCTGCCTCAGGTCCTGGGTGTCTGGTTTGATCCCAGCTACTAGCAACTATATTGGACGTATTTTCGAATGATGTACATATGGGTTTCCTCTGGGTTCTTCGGCTTCCGTTTGACTCCCCAAAACATGCTGGTGAGTACATCGGGTGAGCTAACTTACTCCTAGTCGGGTGACCACGTGGACATGATGCCTTGCGATTGATTGGTGACCTGTAAAGAGTGTATTCTTTCCTTGCACCAAGTGTTCCTGGGACAGACTCTATATCTGCCTTCACCCTGACCAGGATAAAGTAGAAGGTAGATGAATAGTCTAGACCTCAAGGGGACTTTAAGGAGTTCCCATCTTTTTTTCCATTTTTCCATATTATTCATCTAAAACTCCAGAGTCTTCTTTGGGGTGTGACTATCTAGGGCAAAAGCAGAAGCTGTCATGTTCTGCCCACTTTTGATAGTTCCATAGTGCCATGCTAAATCTTGCAAAATTGCTCAGTTTGAGAACCAAGCCTGTTATATTTCCGTTCACCGATTTCTTCCTAATATCCCAAAAGCTCCAGTGAATTGCACCTGGAGAAAAGGTATGAAAGGAGCTGAGCAGATCTCAGGAACCACAGAGAACGCTTCCGTTCTATCCTTCACATCTGGATATACAGTACAGGCTTTCACCTCCTGCTAAGACCCAGCAGGTCTAGTAAAGGACACTTAGAATAACTAACATAACTGCACAGGATTGAACCCTTACTGCATCTTAATAAACGCCCCTTTTTGCAGACTTATTCTCTTAACCACTGAGATCAGTGTGGATCAGGAAGACGCTCTCTTTTCTTGCAAGTTAATTCCTTAATTTTAAGATTACGTAATCCTAAGCACAAGGAAATGCAAGGGGTGTGATTGTGGTCATGCATTCTTCAATCACATACTTCATTCTTAACCATTCAAGTTGGAGCCACACCTTTTCACACATACCCTTGTGAATACCTTTCTTTCTGATGGTTCTGCTAATCCGGGTATACAACTGCTAAAACCTTTGACCAGAAATGTCTTTTCACTGATCATTTTTATTCAGATTTATTCGATGACTGACATCTTCCTGGAAATCTGGATGACACATGCTGATTTACTCATCTGGAGTTTCAATATTAAGGAATGTTCCCAGTTTGTACACTCGTGGGCTATTTCAATCCATACACTTACAATATTGGTTATTTTCTAGGTGTTTTCTTACTGACTGTAGCTCATGTGTTGAACAATTCTCCAGCCTCTCTCTAGCCCGTCCATCGGTGAAAAAAGGACGTTCATGGTTTTGTGGTACGTTCATGGGAAAAGGATGGACTGAAGGACCCACAAGGTCTTCAGTCCGAACCGGGGGTTAATAATTACATTTAAAGTTGTAGAACATCATCCTGTTCATTATAGCAGCTACTGTATAAGCACTCGTTCTCTCACTAGCCTCTATTTTTTTTCTCTCTCTGTTGAAGCCAACAAGACCTCAAAGCGCAAACTCCTCTTTCCTTTAAAATTTAGGAAAACATAAAGTTACGGCTTCTGCAACCTCTGACTGTTACAAAGCATTGACACTGGAGACTCCTTCCATAAATGTAAACTGAATTTCTTGTTACACTAAGTATCGCCATATCGACGCTGGACCAGTTACTGTATAAGTCCATGTGAATGATGTATTAGAATGAACACATTCATCTTAACGTGATTTGCGGCTGCACTACTGTCAGGGCTGCTGTTGAAGAAAATGAATCAACCAATTAGTGTTACACATTGTTTAGAACCCGAACAACAACAACAGGAGCACTGCTCTGACCCTGCTATGGAACTTTCTGGAAAGCTATAGTTATATCGGTTGTGTATTGGTACAGTAAGTACATAATGCCAAAAGTTTACTCTTAGAGGACATTTTAGTAGCTATACGGTGGCAGAGAGCACTGGCAACAGTACGAGTAGGTTGTCTCTCCAGAAAGGTTTTTGTTGTAATTGTACACCTCCAACATGCAGGATTTTGCATGTGTGTGTTCATGGAGTTTAAGATTGTTGTTCCAACGCTTAGTAGCTTAAAGAACGTCGTCAAATCTGATCATTATGCAAGCTCTTGTTCATCGCTCGTGCACTGGCAGCAGGGTTTACTTGCTGATGCATTTTTTTTTTTTTTTTGCTTACCTTCTAGAAGTCATATTTCAATTCTTTCTATTCTTAATCTTATAATCTCTTTTAGCTAGTTGCAATTCATCCAAACTATTGTGGCACTGTCTGTGTATTCTCAGTTTGAAAATACCCGAGTTGTACAATGGTAGGTGGAGAAAACCCTAGGTGATGCTTCTGAAAAGGTACTTGGAAATCTTAACATGAAAAATATTCTTCTTCTGACACTGGGAGGGAGGGGGTGTGTATACCTGACGAGATTGGCATCTTGGTCAATTCCTTAAAACTGGAAATGTGCAAATGGTTGCATTTTCTTCGTCATGGCGGGACGTATCACGAGGACGTGATTCACATTCGCATGCATGCATTGTTGGTCTGATCTATTAATAGTGCTCTGGGGAACCTCCCTGCATTTTGTCATGACGTTTTTTTCTTGTTGAGAGGAACGCAAGCGAAGCCTTGTTTACCCACGGCTTTGTGCGCCGAATCTGGTGTTTGCAGTGGAACGAGTGTACAGAGCGAGTGCCCGTTTGTGGGAGGAGGGAATTCGGAGGGAGGGGGGCGGAGAGGCTGGAGGGAAGGCATTGGAGTTCCTGAGAATCGTGGCCAAGAATTACCTCGCTTAGTTGTCTGTTGTTCTGTTATCAAATCTTCACATCACAAACGTTAGATGTTTACCTGAGACATGTTATATGTTTACCACTATTTTATGAATGTTTTTGCAGTTTGAAAAACAAATTGTTTATCTCTCTTTACTAAAGGTTTTATGACAGGAAACCAAACTGTCTCTATGACGGGTGTCAAACACACGACCCGATAAAGGTTCGAATGCAGGCCTTGGAATTTAGAATCCATGTTCTAGTGAAGAAATGTTTAACAAGTTTCCTATTCAAGTTTTTTTCAGATAAACACATTTAAGAGGAGTTGTTGATGTGTTTGTGGCCAGCTAAACAGATTTTATTTCGGTCCAGCCACTTGATACTGAAATGAGAGTTTCCCGTTCCCTAAAATCTTTCTGACCCCACTGGTGTATGACCTTCATTTAAATCATTATTTAAATATTACTTAAATTAGACAAATAATTTTAGTCAGATTGTAACATTTTGCTATTATTTTATTTCAGTATTTCAGTCCTGGGGTACGTCAGGGTTCTGTTCTTGGTCCGTTAAAGTTTTATCCATTTTGAACCAAGTGAGCTTTTCTTTTTTTAAACATGTATGTGTGTATAAGTTATGAATGAAATCAAAGCTCACACTTAAGGTTTTCAAAATAATTTCAGTTTAGCAGTTCAGAATAATTTCCTTATTTGACACAATAGACGACTAAGTAGTGATGTTCCTTATAGATTTCAAAGAACTTAATGGCAGTTTACGGTAATTGTTGACATTTCTTTCTTCCTAGACCTCAATAGAAGATTTCTCAACAGCATGGACTCTGAATGCCCTGAAAGCCTATGATGCACACGTGGCTAATTTGAGGATCTGTCATCACGGTGGCAGTAATGTACATATGATGGCATTGTTTTGACACAATTTACCGTAACTTACAAGTGAATGAGAATGCAATCCTAGTGTAAAGGATTATAGGAGTTGTTCAAAGGCCTGTTTGTGGTTCTCAGGAACCTTTCAGCCACTCACATTAAACTTGAACTTCTGAGCTAGCAGAAATTAACGCTACTCATCAACGTATTTCAACGTCAGCAAAATCCATCAGGATTGTAAGTTTGTATTTAGTCGCAGTCAGGCCCTTGAGCAGTTGCTGCACTTTTTCAACATCTTACTATCGAACATTCTCCACTTTTCAACATTCTAACCCACTTTAGAGATTGATCTAAGGAATCAGAGTCATTTGCTCAGACTTAAATGAGCCCATGGGTCAAATAGCTCATTTAAACGGTCAGCTAGCATATAGCGAGAAACAGTAGGTTTGCTATAATGAATGCACGACCGTGAAACTCATGTTCCCACGAGGTCATGGTCCTGCTTGTGAGGCGTCTTGGTCTGTTAGAAAAGTTTTGGGTTTCACCAGGTTTCATTACTGCCACAGATCATGGTGCCATTTCGAGTTTTAGTCAAAGTGACGGCTGTTTGCGGAGCACATAAGTGGAGTACATAATTCATGAAACACTTATAAATATAGTCTTGCTGTTATTGTGCTTAATCTATCAGCCCTTACAGTATATTTTAAAATGCGTGTGAAAATGTTCTGATTTGTGTCCGATTTTTCGCTCTCAGAGCTGCAGGTGAGTTTGCTTAGCGTTCATTCAGAGGCACAAACCTCAGTTCAAGGCATTTGATCTCTTTAAAGGACAACAAACGTGAAACGGGTTGCGGTTAACACCTGAAGATTCCTGTTATTGCAAAAGACTTATTTTCCATGTTGAACTACGCTAACCGGGTGAGTCTTGAGTTTGGTCTTGAATAGAAAGGAGGATAAAGCATGGCGGTGTGTGGCAGGCGAAATGTCTGTACACGTCGTCATAAACGCCTCCATCCATAAACTCCTCTGTCTGACTGCAGTGTTCTGCTTCAATTAAGACACATAATGTAGAAGATTGCAGGAGGATTACGGTTATTCTTCAACATTGGTAAATACTTATTTGCTTATTATACTTATTATTAATTAATACTTATTATTGTTGTTATTATTAATAATATTAGTATCTGTAATGCCAGTAGTAGTATATATATGTACTCAGTACAATATTATATTAATAATCCATTTATTATTATTATTTTTTTAAATACTTTTTATAACATAACTATTTAACAGATATAATTCATAATGTATCTATAATATATCCAGTAAGAAATATAAATAATTTATCATTAATAAATGATTTTAAATTATAGCTAGATAGATAGCTAGATATTTATAATTTGTTTCTGATAACTTTGTAAAGTTATCTTTTATGTTAGATTGGATGAAAGATGCCACATAAAAAAAACAATGTTTGATTATTCAAACAAACAAATAAACATATGAATGCTTATTCATTCTATTATTATTATTATTATTATTAGTGTGTGTGTGTGTGTGTGTGTGTGAGAGAGAGAGAGTGAGAGAGAGAGAGAGAGGCACGGCCACAGAGGGAGACTCCTCCCTGCCCATTAAAGCCTTTGAAGAGTTGTTTTTTTTTTCTTTTGCAGCTGCTTAAGAGGAGAATACACACACACTCACACACACTCACACACACACTCTCTCTCACACACATGCGCACACACTCACACACACTCCGGAGAGAGTTAAGCGCGTGAGGATGATGAAGTCGGTGTGAAGGAGCTGGAGGACTGCATGTGTGTGAGTGTGTGTGTGTGTGTGTATGCGAGTGTGTGTGTGTGTGTGTATGTATGTGTGTGTGTGTGTGTACGTGCGCTTTTAACCTTTGGGACATGAGGAGCGGAGCGTCTCGGCGCCTCACCGGTAATGCGCTTTCACTTCTTTACCCTGTTTTTATGAACTTTCTGTGTCTTTCTTCCTGGCTGTGTTTGGGCTGATGTGTGTGAGTGTAAAGCGCTCTGAAGAGTTATAAACCTGTTATAACCTGTCACTAGAATAAACTCAAAGAGTGAGGCGCAGGAGGCGCGGGTTCGAGTGCGCGTTTCCAGCGTGGAGCGGAGCGGAGCGCGTGCCGGTGTTCCCGCTTCTGTACAGAGATTTCAGAAAGTGTAGGATTGACACTCAACTGGCTGTGCATTTAAAAAAAAAAAAAAAAAGCTGAGGGAAGAGTGGGATTATCATGAAGGCTACAACATTACATACAACACAAAAAATGAAAGCTCCATTCTGTACTTTTGCATGTTCCTGATGTGGTGGCATCAAATCCGACATCCTTTAAACCTTTACTATAAATCTTCCAGCTTTAAGACTAATGCATCAGACTCTACAGTCCTTCAATGAAAGATTCATTCATCAAATGCACCTTCAGCAGGTACAGGTGATTTATTTCTGAGTCTGCCAGGTGTATGGGGTATTTTTCCTTGCTTGCTTTTCAGTTTCAGAAAGCTGAACGTGTGTTTAATTTTCACTCCAACTGGATCATAGTTTATTCTTTTTGCTTTTAAATTCTTACCATAGAGCACTTTGGTCGGATCAAGCTGTTCTGAAGTGTGCTATACAGTAGCAATAAATTTGACTCGTGTAGAGGTGTCTCGAGGCTGATGGACGTCATGGTTTACTCCTCAAGTGGTGAATTATCACCTACAGTACACTGCTCATTAACCTGGAGTTAAACATGGATCGATGCAGTACAGGTTTTTTTTTTTCTTCTGCTGTGTTGCTGTGTTTTCTGGTTTCTCTGTAGGAGTATCGTGAAAAAAAAAATGGAGATTTGCTACAGATTTGCTTGGAACTTCATAAACTTGAATCGGCATGTGCAGTGTCCAAGTGTGTCTCTGTTGAATGTTAATTGAAGGATGGACATTTTTCTGACTTGTAGACTCTGGTTTTATCATCGAAGTGTTAAATTAAAGCCTTTAGACTCTGATTTAAGTCAGAAACATGCTTTTTTTTATCACGCGTTAAATTAAATTAGCAGCTAACATGTTCATTTGCATGTAATTAAAAAAAATATATTAACAGTGTAAGAGTTGTGAGAATTGTGGGTATTTAATAGACTTGCATCGAGTGTAAAGTAATAAAACTAATGAATTGTTAGCATACAGCATTGATTTAGCTCCTGTTGTATTCTTTTGTGTCCAGTTTTAGGAGTTTAATTAGGTGTTAATATCGAGTTGATTCAACACTGGAGCGTTTGCTGTGTAGCTCTGTTTACTCCAGGCTCGTGATAATGTCCTCGGACCGATTATAAAAAGCTACACGAGGTTGTTTAGATGAGTTATATTAGTGGTGGGCCAAAAATAAAACACAACCCTTACCAGCAATCTTGAAATCTTTGGAGATATTAACTCGACATTTCAGATCTTTCAGATGCTTGTGTTTGTGCTTGTTTGAATGAATTAGATTGATAACGCAGCAATCTGCTCCAAACTCCATTTTTGTCATTAGCCTGATGTAAATGGTAGAAAGGTTCGGGCTGGACTTCAAAGCAGACGATCACAATCTGCAGATGTGGACTGTAAACCCTGGTTGAGGGTTTCACGAGTTTCATGAGAGCCCAAGGATGTCATACCCGTTATTATTATTATTTTTTATATCCATACCACGGCTTCTGTTATTTTTTATCCAGCTCTTCACAACATTTCTTCTTCTCTGCATCTTTTCCCAGGGACGCTGTTTTTCCTTCAAATTCCTTTGAGTTAACAAAACCCTCCTGTTTCTGACTGACTGAGATTGATTTGATGAATGGCACATGAGGAAATCGTTACGTATTTTTGGGATTACAAGACTTGTACCACAAAGAAACACGACTTTTTTTTTTTTTTTCATTTGCATATTTCCCATTTAATGCTGTTTGTTCAGAGTAAATGTTACTGCAGAAGTTAAAGAAATGTCGTAGTAAGGTCAGCGTGGTGCTAACGTGAGTTAGCATCACTGTAACTGTAAAGTATAAACAAAAGCTTTTAATGACTGCTTTTAATGACTCGTTGCAAAAAATTGGACCTACAGATATTTTTCAGAAGGATCAAAATCAGGAACATTACAACAGTGAAATGTAATACTAATAGGACAAATACTAAACTACACTCCAACAGCGGGAGGTTTTTAGTGCTGTTTTAGTGACAAAATTAAAACGCCTGACACGTTAATTCTGAACATGCATCATTTTTAGTAGACTTTCTATATAACTTGCCAACTTTTGTAGCATTTATGACTTTGGAAGGTCATACTTTACGACATTGATACCTCAACATTCTTTTAGAAGTAATTTTGACGTACTGGCTTAGCTGTAGATGCTAAGTGTAGTAAAATTTTTAGCTCTATAGTGTCTTTTCTTAGTAGTTTACCAACAGTTCTGTGGAAAATGTTGATATTCCAAATGTTTTTGTCTTGTTTTCACTGATAGTGTTTTTAAATTGTCTGTTTTTACAGCGTTTTGCTAGCTAGCTAAATTGCCAGCAAATTTACCAACATTTCTGATGAAGCCTTTGATATTATGGATCGTTGTGCCTTGTTTTCACTCTCACTTTGGTTTTTGCCTTGTCTGTTTTTTTAGTGTTTTGCTAGCTAGCTAAATTGTCAGGTAATTTACCAACAATTCTAAGAAACAATTTGATATTCCAGATTATTTTTTGTTTTTGTTTTTGCATTGCCTGTCAACATTTTCCTCAGAAATGTTGGAAAAATACCTGACAATTTAAGCAGCAAGGAAACAGCCATCAATGTATTATTATTATTATTTTATTTATTTATTTTTTCTACAAAGATTTAACAGCTGGTTGCTAGCTAAATAACTTTTCAGCTAATTTTTAGCTGACCAAAATTTCTGATGAAACAACATTATATTTTGGTTGATACATTTTTATATTTTGCTAATTCACATTGTCTGTATAAAAGACGTAACAGCTAATTGCTAGCTAGCTAGCTGAATTTTCTGCTGATTCACTGAAATTTCTGAGGAAAAAGTTGATATTCTGGGTGGATTTGCTTTGTTCCGACTGCCACTGTCCGTGATTTTACGTTGTCTGTCAAGATTTTCTTAGAAATGTTACACAACTAGCTGACGGTTTAGCTAGCAAACAGCCATCGATGTCTTTTTACATTGACTCAAAGACAACTTAACAGCTCTTACCTAGCTAGCTAGCTTAAGATTCAGCTAATTTATTATTTATTCTGAGGAAAACAATATTTCGGATGGTTTGGTCGTTTCCTGTTTTTGTATTGTTTTATATTATGTATAAAAGACTTAACAACTGTTTTTGAACTAGCTAGCTAAGGTTTTCTGCACATTTATGAACGCTTCTGACGATTTTATCAATGGTTTGGTGTGGTTTCCACTGTCTCTTTGTCTATTTTTACAGCTATTTCCTAGCTAGCCACATTTTCTGGTAATTTACCAACATTTCTGAGGAAAATGTTGATTATACTAGATTATTGTGTCTTGTTTCCAGATGTTTTTGTCTTCAGTGTCAGCCAATTTACCAACACTTCTGAGGGGAAAAAAAAAAGATATTACAAATATTTTAGTCATTTCGACATTTTGTCATTGTGTTTTGTATCTCTGATATTGACCTTTGATTATTCGCTAGCTTAATGCTCTGCATTTATGTTTCCTAGAAAATATAATTTACGAATATTCTTCCATCTCCTTTTGTTCTCCACACATCTGTTAAATCCAACAGTGTGACTGGAAAAGGCCTTCCTCTAACAGTGATGAGTGTGTTTTAAACTTCTTAATGGCATGCCTTTGGCGTGAGTCTTCATGCCGAGTCGTGAGATCTGAGTTGTTGTGTATGTTCGGACCACATAAACCTGTCAGAGCCGGCGATGTTTAATGAGCACGCGATAGTGAAAGAGATGGTGGGAGAAAGTTTGAGTGTGTGCGCGACACAGAGAGAGTGTGAAAGGGCGGAGGAGCACGTAAAGATGCGCAAGAATATCGTTACCATCTGGACGTCGGGCGATAATTGCTCAAATCTGCTATGTCATTATGACATTGCTGTACAAAGTCATCTATATGCTTTTACAGTTAAAAAAGATGTTGATATGTTAATGCTTTAATATGTTTTTAAAGGAATACTCCAGGGTTTTTCAACCAAACGTTTATCCAACTTGGGTGTCATATATGTGCGATTATCACAGACAAGAATTTCAGCATTTTCCTGTCCTGAAAAAAAGAACGCATGACGTGTACTTCAAACTCAATTATAAAGGACGTCTAAGGGCAGTCGTCGAACTTCGTATAAGAACGTTGCGTTGTTCGTATAAGAACAAGTATTTCTGTAATCCGTTTCCATAACGTCTTCAGTTAAAGGTGTTTTTAAAACTGAAGCTCTGAGTAAGTATAATTGATGCTTTTAGAGCTGGAACTAGTTTTTGAGAGGGAGAATGTCTCATAGATATCAGAGAACCTTGGGGAAAATGTAAGTAACTGGAACTACACTAAATGCTGAAATTGAAAAAAATCGTTGTTTCGAGTCTGTTTCAATTCTAACGTCTTTTGTATGTGAGTTAAAATGTCTCAACAGCTGCCCTTAGACTTATTATTAGCAAGTTTGGAGAGTTTTTGGACTTTCTTCTCCACAGGTAAACGTGTTAAAGTTCTCCTCAGTGGTAATCACATGTCCAATTTGGTGGAGTCAGAAAAATTTTGAAAAGTGTTTCTTTTAACATGTGATTTTTAGATCTAAAGAATCTTTAGATTCTTACAAATTTGCAAGCACAAGTGTGTGAAAGACCAAAACGTAACTGGCAGTGTCCTGTTACTTTGCCTTAAAAGTGCACACACTTTGACCTCAGCTGACCTAGGCTCCAACCTTACTAGGGGTCAGCGCAACCGTCTAAAAGACCCTCTGTCCCCGCGAGCTGGGAAATGTTTGCTTGTGGATGTCTAGAGCTGAGTTACGATGCTTTAATCTTGTTTACAGCAGAAAGATGAGGCAATGAAACATGTCTAAAGCCTTGTACTTCACATTGGAAAGCTTCGACACACTGCCTTCACTATTCTGCTTCGGATTGAGACTTTTGACCCGACAGAAATGTAACACGGTGGTAAAATCGGTGCCACGGATGTTCCGCTTGGAGAGTTAAGAGAACTTATTCTGTCTCCTTTGTGGTCACGACAGAAGAGCATGACCTGTTCGTTTTGATACACCCCGGCGCCCCTTCACCTTCTCCCGCTGACCGCAAAATGCGGCGTAATTGTCCTTCTAGCCCGGTTTTAGCCACAAAATTGTCCCTGTAAGCTTAGCCTTTGACACTGCTGGGTAATTAGCCCTGATTGTGCCACAGCCGGAGTAAGAGTGCCACAGGGCAATGGGGCAGTCCGGAGTCTGGATCTGTTTAAATGCCAGTGCCTCAAATATCTCACAAAAATCTTTTGCAGCTTTCAGAAAAGCCTGAAAAGGTGAACGGGGCCATGTTTCTCTCTCGCTTGACTTGCTTTTCTTGATTCTGTTTGTTTCATTTTTTCCCCCCCTCCCGTCTGGTTTCTCACCCATTCACCCAGATGAACGATGTTATTACCTTTTTTCTCTTTATCGGATCATCTCCCACTAGATCTTTTTATTCTTTTTTTTTCTTTTTGAAAGTGAAGTACGTTAAATAGGTTTATTGCGCACCAGCTTTTTTTGTGGCTGGAAGTGGTTGTTTAATACAATAAGCCGTATTCTTCTGCAATTGCCAGGTCAGATGCATTAATCATAGTGCCGTCGGGCCCTTTGAACGGCTCGGCCAGGACATGGAAACTCTTTGAATGCCGTTTGTTCATCCAGACGCACTAATGGCTGCCCTTTTTTCCCTCTACCCTGAGCTTAATTTGAACAAATGAGACGTGAGCTAGAGTACACAAGCTATACGCTGTCCAGGCTGTCAGGGTGTAATGACCTGAGGATTCATCTGGAAAGGTAAAGACGCTGAATGGGAGGATGAGCTTTGCTTAGTCATGATTGGAACATGCTAAATTGTGCGTTCAGGTGGCCAAAACAGCCTGTTTGTTGAGAGGAACAGTGTGAAAAGCTAGTGGTATGTTAACGTTCAGCAAATTAAAAAGTTTTCATCATTATGGAGACCATGAACAGCATGGTCTTCCTTCAATACTGGCTTCAATATTACTGTATTTTTAATCTCTGTGATTGGATTGCTCCTTGGGATTCTTTTTATATAGCCTGTTTATTAATAAAGCTTCATCTCCTGCTTTCTTTTTGCTGTCAAGGACTCTGTGGCTGTTCAGACGAATCCTCTGGAGTGAAACCGTATCTCCTCTGTTGCCCCTCTCCCCCTTTAATTTATTCCCATTTAAGGACTCGCTCACCCAAGTGTTCCCTTTCTGTCATTCCCTCCTGAAATGCGTTTAATCACGAGCTGTATTTGGTTATTATAGCGAGAGGCAAAGCCACTTCGATGAAGCTGCAAAAACTGTTTGCTCAGGATGGCGTTCAAGAGCAACAGGACTCAGGCTTTACACAAACCAAATCTCTCACTGGATACGTGTAGAGACGAGAGATTTGGGATTTTGTAGTAGTAAATTCCTTTCCTCCCTGTCACATCTTGCGAAATGCAGCTGTGTGTTTGCTTTTTGTTCATTTCAGCACTTTTAGTCATCCTTCAAATGAAGTTTTTTGAGGAGCAGAGCAATCAAGCGATTAAAAATTGTACACTCATGTTATTAAAACATCAATTACCAGTGCTGCTGAGTTCTGGATACGGATTGGTCAGAAAGTATTGATTAATTGCTTTTAACGGCAGGTTTATTTTAAAGTGCTCGTTCGGCAGGGTTTCTATAGCAACAGCTCATTCGCAGGGATGTATAAGATGAGCTCGGAACGTTAAAAAGATTGTAAATTGTGTAATATCGGGAAGTTTTCTGTAAGGACATGTTTATATATCATTTATGGAAGGAGTCTCCAGTGTTTACGCTTCTTTGTAGTTTCTCAGTAACATTAGCATTAAAAAAATGCAGATATGTGAAAAAAAAAAACTTACCAGGGTCTAAGCTGGCAAATTGGCAGCATAGGGAAATAAAATACTTAATTACATGCAGTTATAGGTAAATAATTATATTATCATCCGTGTCACTTTATTACAATTGCAATTAAACATTGGGAGGCGGGGCCTAGAGGCATATTGATTAATTAGAGTGAAAATAATAGCATTCACTTATGGCTAGATTTTTTACGTTTGAGCGTTTATTTAAACACCGGCAGTGTGTGTTTAATGTAAACAATATCTCCTATATATATCTATATTTCTTAGTCACATGACAAACCACAAGACAACAATTTGCATGTGTGTGTGTATGTTGTGTGGCTCTCCTCCTACACTGTTTGTGTGTGTGCGTTTGTGTGTGTGTTGTACATTTTGGCTTCTTTCCACTCCTGTGCTCTGTGTGTGTGTGTGGTCTGCAACAAAGGATGTGGCAGTGAGAGGAAATGTCCAGACACACACACACACACACACACACACACACACACAATGGCCAGGCAGCCGTGCGATGTGGAATGCAAACAGCGGCCGCTGCATTTGAGTGGCAAAAATAAAAAGCCGAACTCCAAACTGCTGAGTTGTATTGCAAACACTCGACTCCAAGTGTGTGTGTGTGTGTGTGTGTGTGTGTGTGTGGAGTAACACTGCTGGCTGCTTCATCAGTTTGGCATGGATTTAGCTGCATTAATTATATAAAGGACCGTTTGAGGCACATGCAAGAAAATATCTAAGGTTTGACATTTAAACATTTATATTTTAACATTTTAATGCTGAAAATTATGTCAATGAAACAACTAAAAATAGTCTAGGAATATCTCTACACCTTTGCACCAAAAATAACATAATATAGTATTTAATAAATGCACGATACACCCATGCCCATAGATATCATAGTACACATGCCCATAGTAGCTAGCCGACTAGTTAACTAGTTAACAAGGGTCACGCATAAGCATTTTTATATTTAATTCATTATTCATTTTCAACAGTAACTTAACAGTAACAGTAACCACAACAACCAAGATTTAGTTCATGACTAGCTTTAGCTGTGTTTGCTAGCCTGCTGGTTAACCGTTAGCAAGCTAGCTTGCATTAACCATGGGTCATCTAAGTCATATTCTTCTCAGATTATTTAGCAGTAATGAAACGTCTCATGATATAACAAGAAATTTGCAAATCATTAATATTAGGTAATAGCTAGCTGATTTTAGCAGACAGAACGCTGTCCTGTTTTGTGAGCTCACAAAATGATTTTGTACATAGCCCGGCCTCCAAATATACACATTTTTGAGATAATTTAACTTAAACACCAATCCATGTAATGAGAATAAATCCTCAGGTTTTTGAGCGCTTTAAAAAACACAGTTAATGACTGATTATCTTTCCTGGCATGACGAATACACATCTTCCACTGCACTCTACTATTGTAGATAAAAAAGAAGAACAGGAAAAGAGGAGACCTGCAAGATTTTAAGAGCTAAATCGTCTTCCTGGCAGCGATCACTGCTGCTGAAACTCTGCAGCGACTCAGATCTGACAGTAATGAGATCCTGCTTTCTCCCTGAGAGGGATTATTAAATTATACGCTCGGATTTCACGCTAGTGGACACGCCATGATTAGCCCAGAGTTTTGCACCACGAGCACTTCAGCGTGCTGTGGAATTGACACTTTAGATGTCTGAGCGAGGTCAAAATCCAGACCCTCGTAAAGTGAGGAAAGAGAGGGGAGTTATAAACTTCACACGCTGGCTAGAGCGCTCTCTCTGAGTGAGGAGTGACGTTGATGAAGCAGTGTGAACACTGATACAGTAAATATATTACTCGGCACTCGTACATGCTCAGGCTGGGGTTCACACCCTCCGATGAAAGCGTGTCTGGCAGCGATCAGGCTCGCGCCAGGTGTGTTTTATTGCTCGGCTGATTTAGGATGGCCGATCCCTCTCTGAGACACCTCATCATTTCTGACAGGTAGAGCTGGCACATGAAACGCTTCTAATGGCAGTGGCTGAGCGAGGTGCAGTGAAAGAATGCAGACCTCGCTCTTTTTCCATCATTTATACTCTGTAGGTGATGACCAGACATCCTGACAGAGATCTGCACCCTCGCTTGGGTTTAGATCCCAGTCGTGCCTGCTCCCAAGGGAATTCTCACCAATGACCAACAAATTGAAGAAGTTTGAGTACATTGTTATTGAGTATTAGTCCCCAGGATCCTAAGCTCTTTGTGGAGTGTATATGTTCTCGCCCTGTCTGTATGGGTTTCCTTCAGTTGGAAGATTGGCCACACAAAACTGACCCTAGCTGTGGACAAGTGAATATGATGCCCAGCGATGAACTGCGCGTATTCCCACCTTCAGCCCTGTGTTCCTGGGATAGAGCTCGGAACCACCGCCACTCAGATCAGGATAACGTGATTACCGAAGATGAATGTGAGGAGCATTTGAGTCTAAGCTATTGACTATATGAGAATGTTGTCCATTTGAGTATTTTAGTGTAAACGATTAGAGTGTTGAGTATTTGAGTTTGTGGTAATTTGAGTGTTTGGCTATCTGAGCACTCTGTGTACTTGAGTGTAAACCTCGGGTCATGACCGTGATCCATTCCAAGACTCTGGTTGTGACCCGATTTGGTCGTGACCCAAACGTAATTTCCCCATAGGATTGCATGTAAATACGATTAATCCGTTCCAGACTGTAAAAAATATGTGTAAATTTTAAAGATTTTTAAGCACAAAAATAGTTGATTATACCAATCCTTCAACAACAGAGAAAACTAACATTTCTCTAACCAAGTTTGCGCTAGACCCTTACGAGCCGCTCGCTGTAATGAACTTTTTTTATGAGTAAGCACAAGCACAAGGAAAAAATAAAAATTTGAAAAATCTTTAAATAATACAAAAACCAACCCTAAACAACCAAGAAAACTAACCATGCATCGGGCTTCTGGTGTTTTTTACTGTTTCGCAGGAGCCCCAGACTTCAAAAAATAACGGTCTAATGTGATTTGCCGTTTCCTGCGCATTAAAACTTTTCAGAAATGGGAGACGACGTTGTCATTCATCATGTTTATCACTCTGTTCTCGACCGCTTTGTCAGGGTGGTTCTTCTCGAAAAAAATCCTGGCACTCATTCACTTGCTTAGAGGCCATGGTTAAGTGCACAATTAATGCAAAAGCACACAAAGAGTTCACAGCGAATGAACAAACGTCTGACCGAGAACAATGTACGTACAGGAAGAGACTGAGCATGCGTCGTGAAACTAAAGAAAATGGGAAAGGGAGAATGGGAAATCATTGACGCAAACGAACCGTTAGGGAAACTGACCGCCAGTGTTTTTGTTCTCCACCAGAGCGCGTGGTCGTGAACCGATGCGAAATTTTGGCCAAATTTTTGGTCGTAAACCGATTGGTACGTGTGACCAGATGCGTTCGTAACCCGAGGTTCCACTGTATTTATCTATTTGATGGAATTTGATTTGAGTATTTGAGTGTGTCACGATTTGCATGTGAGCAATTTAACAGTTCATATATGTCCTTCGACTATTTGAATATAAACAGTGGGTATTTGGTCATATAAGCAATTTGATCATTTCAGTAACGAGGCCCTTAACCTCCTGAACTCTGAAGAACCGTGAGTGGTAACACACCTTCAGACCTCACCTGTCCTTAACTTAAAACATTTTGCATTGTTTTCCATGTAGATACTGGACAAGACGTCAGGTTGATAAAGGAACATATCAGAGTTAAAAGAGTTAAAATCATTTTATAGATGATTTCCCAGCTCGAACCTATTGTGGAGTAGCAAAAGTGGCCATCACTCTCACCCTCATTTGCATCCTGAGCCCTGATACCAGGCTTCGCTCCCATATTTGTCAGGATCATACGGGGTTCCTGCTTTCCTGTTTTTTCTACCAGGTTTGAGCCTGAGGGCGGAGGGAAGTGCCGGAGTGGAACTGGCCGAGCAGGGCTTTAATCAGCGCACAGGCCATCACAGACACTCTCTCTGGAGCTCCTCATGATGAGGGCCGCCTGGTTCGACCCCACGGGCACCGACAGCACTTGCATGAGAAAAGGTCTGATACACGAGGAGCACTGAGGTGCTTCTAAAACACTACCAGGTGCAACAGCAGTGCCGAGAATGAAAGAATGAAACACTGTTCCTAAGCTTTAAGGCTGGAGTGAACTGGAACGTTTGATCTGGAATTCTGGTGGAAACTTCTCGAGTCCTGCACTGCTGATTTTTTGATGCTTTGCACACTTCACAGAGTCAACTCTCAACATATTTTGTGAAGGATGGAGAGCCAAGAAGCCTCAGGCGGCATGTAACTTGCATTGTTGGAAATATAATGACCTAAATCTAGAAGCATAACACTGTAAAGTATGATTACTGCATTTATGTATATCCTGACTCATGCAAATCCTAATCCCACCTCTAAGCTTGACCATTCATAACTCAATAAATTATTAACAATTGTCATAAGATTGGAAATTATCATATAAAGCTGACATCGCTAGACAGTAATCGAAATTTTACCAGTATCGGTATTTCCTTTGGGTTATTAATGTTATTTCTAAAACATTTCAATATTGTTCCCAGTTTTAAGGTAACTTCACACTCCAACCAATCAGAGCTAGTCTTGGGGACAGAAAGGCTCTTCTGTGATTGGTTCTTTCAAAGCCAATGATGAAATCAGAGAGAAGGTTGGCCTTAAAGTAAAACTAACCGAATTTACTGAACATCACTGCAGCACTGCTGTTTATTCACATCGTTTTATTTCATGTTTAAGTTTATTTATTTTATTCAGTATGATTAGGAGTTTATTTATTGTCTCATGAACCTAAGAATGTGAATTTCATGAGATAATCAAGAGTAAATTGTCCTGAATTTCTTGCCTCATGAACTTTGAACTCTTCAGCAGCAGAGGGAAAAGAGCGAGCGAGAGAGAGAGAGAGAGAGAGAGAGAGAGAGAG
>JAOVYU010000029.1:1331270-1348367 GCA_025674565.1 Synodontis membranacea
TATATATAATTTATTTTTAGGAATTAAATTTCCAAAAGGAAAAAATGACTGATTTATAAATAAAGTCTATAAGCAACATTTTTTGCAAAAACCTTTTTATAAATTAATTGATAAATAAAGAGCTTAATTATTTACTACATTAAAGTCATAAATGAGTGTCGGTTCATCTGTAAGCGTGTAAAAGGCGTGTTGCCTGTCGTTGATTCGTCTTTGGTGTCAGAGAGAAACCTTATCACACTGTACAGGAAGATGATAAAAGTTTTTTATTGTCCACCAGGCCAGCACCAGAGCCAAAGTGCCGGTGACTAACCTGGCTCTGCAGCATTTCGATGCCACGTATAAGAGCTACTTTGGGGAGCTGTGGCCGTCTGTCCGTATCGGGATGTTGACAGAACAGAAGTATGGAGCCTTGATGAACAACTTCGCTTCTAACGCAGACGTGATCTCGACTTTACAATCGCAATCCTGCAGAGACTTTATCAGGGGTGGAGAAAGAGAAACACAGGAGATTTCAGATGAATCCACACCAAATGATTATCCTTCTACTGAAGCAGCACGTATCAGATCGAATATCCAGTGTTTTGTCTTTCCAAGAGGAGACATAACTCGATTCAAACCTGCCAGGTAAGGGAACGTTCCTTCCTAGAGCCGTTTAGTGACTATCACATGATATTTCACCGTCTTGTTTCTCTCAGACCGGACAGTGCAGGATTACTGAGTTATTATCTCCTGGACGCGGCTTCTGTCCTGCCCGTGTTGGCGCTGGACGTCCAGCCGGGTCATACTGTTCTGGACCTCTGTGCCGGCCCAGGAGGGAAGACGCTCGCTATCCTGCAGACACAAGCTGTCCGTAAGTAAACATGTTTGCAGGTTGCGTTTTTAGTTAAAGTGAAACGTGTCCCTGATTTTAACATTGTTCCAGGGTTTCTGTGGGCCAATGACTTGTCTGGCTCTCGCACGGCCCGCCTACAGAGGACACTTCAGAGCTACGTGCCCAAGGAGCTGCGAGGCGAGGATAAGATCCGCGTCACGTCTCTTGATGGTCGTAAATGGAGGAATATGGAACACCTCGAATTTGACAGAGTCAGTATCAGTGATGTAAAATGTAAAGTATTTAGTGTTTCTTCTCTCACATTCTAAACCACTGCTGCTCAAACCTCATCTGATTTCTGTAAATAAATGGTATTTTTGTGCTTCTCTCTCTCTCTGTCTCATCTCTCTCTCTCTATCTCTCTCTCTTCTCTCCATTCTCAGGTGCTCGTTGACGTCCCCTGTACCACAGACAGACATTCCCTAATGGAAGATGAGAACAACATCTTTAAAAGGTCCAGGACTAAGGAGAGACAGATGCTTCCTTTACTTCAGATCGAACTCCTGCTGTAAGCCGTTCAGTCATTTTCCAAAAATATTCCTCCATCACTTCATTAAATAAAGCAACAGCCAACAACATGCCAGTTTTAATTATTTATATCATTTTATTACAATTTTAACACAGTGCTCATGGACGGTCCTTTTTTATTGATTAACAAAATAATTGTAGTCTGATTACAGAAGGAAGCCGTGCTATTTGATTTGTCCAGAACGGAAGAAGTTAGATGATATCTGCTGTATTTTTGCTCTTCTGACTGAAGATTTCACAAAAGAAATATGAAATTGGACTTTACACCAAAACCGAATACAATCCTAAATAAAGTTTTGGAATTACAAACAAATGAAATTTAACCGAGACCTAAAGTTACAAAGAAAGAGACAAATCCCACAAAATTGAAATTAAAAATTGAAGATAATAATTAATTAACTAATAATTAACCCATTAACTAATAATTCATATGAATAAATACATTATTCATTGTTGTTGAAGGTGTAGTAAAAGAAACTTATAAAATATTCTAGCTTTACATAATATAGAGAAGTTTATTTAATACTTCTCCTCGGATTATTATAAAACAGATATTCAGTGTATTGCCGAACACTTATTTTTAAAAAGAAGCAAAATGATCTAGCTCAAAATTAGTTTAAAATGAAAGATTATATAAATTACTATCCAATATAAATAAATCTATATTTCATTTGTAGGCTGTTTACAATAATAAACCTGAATTGAATCAAATTTCCAAAAGTAAATAAAGTAGAAGTAACATTTTTACAAAAGCTGTGCAGCAAGAAAAGTCAAAGTATAAAAAAAAAAAAAAAACTGTGCAGAATTTGTTCCAGGCTATAAACGATCAGTTTATTCATGAGTTTATTAAGTGCTCACTGATGATCAGTTCAGCTGTAGGTGTGTAAGATGAGCGGCGTGTTGGTGGAGACTGACGTGTCCTCGTGCTTGCTCTCAGGGCGGGGCTCCAGGCCACTCGTCCGGGCGGAGAGCTTCTCTACTCCACCTGCTCTCTGTCTCAGCTGCAGAACGAGCGTGTGGTGGAGCAGGTGCTCAGTCTGGCTCAGCAGGAGATGGGAATCATGGTGGAGGTGCAGGACCTTAGCAGCTTCGCTCGACTCTTCTCGGACACTTTCCACTTTGCCTCACAGCCGGCGCTCGGGGAACTCGTCCTCCCGCACTTGTGCGCGAACTTTGGGCCGATTTATTTGTGCAAACTGCTTCGTGTCAGCTGAAGAGGCCCCGAGTCAAGTTTATACAGCTTCACAACTGTAGCTGTGTGTAAATAACTCAACACTGCCCTCTGGTGGAGATAATAAAATGAGTTCTCTAGTAACTAAAGGCTGGTCAGAGGAATTATTACTAGAACATTTAATTTAGGATCCTTCGATTAATAGCTGAACAACTTTGTTCTGAATCTGTGTTAGGCCTAGTGTAAATTCACTGATGATGATGATGATGATGACATAGAGAAGTACTGTATTAAAAGTGTCCGTGTTAGAGCCAAGTCAGCTCGCTGTCTCGTTAGATTGCTTAGATAAATTTAGTTTAGATATCTTTTAATTTGGTAATAATGGATTTTTGTTTTTTGCTTCAATTCATTTAGTTGCTGTTTGAAATCAAAATAGCAATCCAAATTGTCATAAGTATTCACCCCCCCTCCACAATCTGGAACTGAAATGCCCTTCACTGGGATTTATTACATCCTGAATCTACGCAAAACAGCCTATAATTTTGAAGTGGGAGAGAAAAGTCTTATATACTTTGCCAAATTATTATTATTATTATTTTTTTTAATACTGGATTTAAAGTTGCTCTTTGAGAAATTCAAATTGTTGAATACCCTGACTCCTGCTTTTCCAGAACTTTTCCTGGCCTTGTTCTGATCGCAGGTCTTGATAATGCTGTGTGTTTAAAGGGGCCGGCTCATCCTACCCAGAATCCTCTGCACCAAGTAGCAAGTCGGCATTTTCACTAGCATTCGATGTTCCAGAAACAATCTGCAACAATCCAGTGATATTTTGTCGAGGTATCTATATTTCAAATTCCTTTGACCATCCCATTCCGTTTTCGTACAAAGCTTCAACTTTTCCTTTGTAGATGAAGAAAAAGGTGGAGATCGGTTTTCGAAGGGATCACAAATGTTGAATTTGTGGAGGTTCAACTGAACAGAGAGCTAACAGTTAGCGCTCATGTGCTTTAAAAACAATAACAACGCACTGGATTTTGTGAAGCGTGAGCCGTCTGTTCTCCGACTCTGACTTATAATCAGATATCTTTAGGATTCAATTGTGATTTAATTTAATTGTAATTATAGTGACTTCTGATGGCAATTGGTTTCACCAGAACAATTTTTTTCTTACTGTAATGACTTTTCCCCCTCTCCTTTAATATTATGGTTTATATTGTATAGATTCAGGACGACATTTCTACTCTACATGTGGAATAAAATATCTGTTATAGTCTAGTAAGTCTAGTGTAAGAAAAAATGTTTTTTCATTTAATAACACTTTTACTCTGCAAAGTTTTAGATTTCTTTTTTTTTTCCACAGTGCAATCTAAAATTCAAGAACAGAAAGTAAATGAAAATAATCATGTTTCGCTTCATTTATTTTTCCTAGAAATTCCATTTTTAAATCTCTAAATTATTGGTACTTCTCTCTCCTGCCTACAGGTGGCGACATCAGACAGTTTATTTCTTAACATCGTTAAACGCTTTGTTTCGAAAGTGCTGTATAACTCTCAGAGCCACTATATCAGTACATCTACTATCCACTGTATCAGTAAACACTTTCACTGTTCCTCTTATTGGCTCTGTTAACTTTTACTGAGTTCATGAAATTATTTTTAATTAAGTTATTAAATAAATTAGTTTAGACTCAGCAGGGGAATCAGTGAACAGATGATGGCCAGAAGGATTTCAGACATTTTTTATAGATAGAATTTATTTGAAATAATATACTACAAAGAATAATTACACAATTATCACAATATTGGAATAAAATTAAATAGAAAATCAGCTTTATTATTTAAAGGAAAATATCAGCATTTAATATTTATCTACTTTGTGTGTTAACATATAATAAAAATATTTTCTATAGTTTAATATATATATTTATATATATATGTGAGTTGATGGAGACACAGAGGTTTTAATCTATTATATTAAAATTAGTATTTAAATAAGATTCCCACAGTAATATGGCCTGAGTGTTAAATATGGCAGTATATCAGATCTGGATTCTCGTTCCGTGCTTCATCTCAGATCTTTAGACTCATTACAGGAAAACGCCGAGCCTGCAGGATGATGTAGGTTTCATAATTACTGTATAAAGATCCTGACAAATTGCAAACGTCTTCATGCGGAGAATTAAACACTGTAATGAAAAGCACAAGATAGAAAAGTTCTCTTGCACGTTAATGTGATACAGAAAAGAAGAATCACGTGATATTTACACTTAATGTTCACGATTCGGTTCTTTTTACACCTGATTTTGACAATTTTCTTTTCGTATTATTCGTGATTTGAATCTGTTTTCACTCATTCCTACTTTTTCACGTCTGATCTTGTCCTGATTTGTGTTTTCATGTGTTCTTTTTCCCCCATGATTTGTTTATATAGTAAGCCTACGCATGCTAAATTTTTCACATTCACGTTTAATTGTTCGATGAAGCTTCGTTATTTGTTCAAGTGCAGATTTTCGTGCAATTTTCTCAGTCCTCACAATCCTTTTTTTCACGTGCAATTTCAGAGCACAGCATGTTGACTTGTACTTTCACACGTCCTTAACACGTGATTACACGTGTTTGATTTGCACATTCGCATGCGAAACGTAGGTGATGTTTCAGTAAGTTCAGTAAGGGTGTAAATCTGTGCTAACGTTGCTGTTGTGTTGTGTCGAGTCACGGCTTCAGCGCGTCGCCGCGGCTCCCTGAGGACGACCCCGCGGCTCTGAGAGGTTTGTTATGTTTTCCACGAGCGTACGGGCTTCAATTTCCCTCCTCGCTCCGTCTGTCCCCCCCGAACCTGCCTCCCATTTGGGCCAATGTAGCATGAAAAGGTGTGCGCACTTTAAGGATGGCGCCGGTGAAGGCCATCGACTCCCCGCTGTCATTAAGCTGCTCGAAAACAGTGTTCCATCGGCGCGGGGATCGAGATTGGCCATGCTGTCGTTTAGGTGCCGGGCTTCTGGCTGAACATTAAGGACGCAAGAGGATCCCAAAATGGGATGTTTGGCCCTCGTTTTCCCATTCGCCTTTGATTCCACAGATGAGTGCAGATAATTTTCTGTGCGATTGTGAGTGATTACTGTATTACCGCCGTAATATAGGGTTATTTGGGAATGCAAAGAGAATTAATGATACATAAAAAACTATTTTGCGCGTCGCCTGTGTCTCTCGGCCTGCTATAGTTCTCCATGCCTGCATCTTGTGATTACCTAAACGTATTGTAAATATGTCTTTCCATATGGGCTTTTACATAAATTTACATTTTTTAACACTCAGGAAACAGGGATCATTAGGGACGAGTTATTTTCACCCGTGTTGCCGGAGTGGCATCGTGCGCCGCAAATGCATGTGTGTAAACCTTTCATAACGACGAATTTTGATTATTCGATAGCACCTGGAGCCTCCGTGACCTGCGAGGTAAGGTCAGATTGTGTTTGGTGCACCACAGAGACGCACCGATACGATACTGAATATCGGTATTTCCCCAACGCTGGATTGAAAAACAAGTTCGATTGAAAACTTTTCTTAACACAGGACATTTCTGATTGAGTGACAGTTTATCCTTCTTTTATGCAAAGTCAGGAAGCTGAGTTAGGATCATTATTTTCATGTTAAGCACATCATTAACTAGAAGACAATAAGGGCAAATGGAGCATCGCACGCACACACAGAAGGTGCTATTAAGAGCTTATATCTGTACAGAGATTGTTTAGAGAGGACTCTCTGAGCCGATTACTCAAATGAAAACTCCAGGGAGATGAAAAAACCACAAGGTCCTGATACATATAACCTTGTATGTTTTTTTAAGATGCATGTATTCATGAAAGAATTCAAAACATACCAGAAGTATGAAAAACACTGGATTAAATTAAATCTGCAATCATCTTTTCCAAAAGGACTCTTTGTATCTGAGAACTCATTTAAAAAAAAAAGGTATGTAGACAAAAACATTATCTTTCAAAAATGCGCTGCATTTCTCCATTTAAAAATGATTTTCACACTGCTTCTAATTTTGGGGGCGGAGCTATGAGGTTATGAAGCACCTTTAAAACACCTTTGATATGCAAAAGAGTTGAAACCTGGAATCTTTCAGCTGCACTTGATAGTTAACATAGCAAAAGTTGTTATGGTACGCAGTTAAATAAATGACTAAGGATGTAAATCGAGTCTCTGCTACTGAAAGACCTTTCGTTGTGAGCTGTTAATTTTGTTTTTGGATTTGTAAGCATTTTCAAATTGATTTTCATTCATATTCCTGGTTATGAGAGGAAAACTTATTGGTGTTTTTTTGTTGTCTTTTAGGCAAAACGTAGATCTAGAGGTGTCACATGACAGAGTTTTCTTACTTGTTTCACTGTAATATACTCAGTCACACGTCGGCATGTTCCGAGCCGCCAAACACGTTTCGATCAGTTCAAGTGAGTGACGCTTGGAGAGGAAGAGCTAACTTCTAGCTTTCTATGAAGAAAGTGACAAATTCAGCATCGTAACAAGAAACAAGAAAGTGATGTTGATATCGATGATATTGTGCTTCGTTTTATTGTTCTTGTGACCGTCTTAAACCTGTCCTGCTCCTTTCAGATTTCGGTGAGTTCGCTTAACTACATCGAGTGAGGGTTTAAGCTGCATTCACTGAGAGGCCTGGCCTCCTTCCACTTACCCATAATGCCCTGTGCCCTTTTAAAAGCGATGTAGTGCAGCATTGATGCGTAATTATGTGTGACTGAAACAGCACCTCGGTGACAGGCGCTGGAGTGCTGCCGCCGCCTCCCCCGCCCCCTTCCCTCCACAAAAAAAAAAGAGCTTCTCCTTGGCTTTAAGAGGATTAAGTGGGTTTGCGATAACAGAGGGATAAAAAGGGAAAAGAACTGAATCAGAAAAGGGCCACTGGGACTAAAGAGGGCGACCTCTCGCAGCCGAGTTCAATCACCTGTTGTCACAACCCACAATCCCCCTCTGCGCCCCCTCACCACTCACTTTCTGTTGGGTTCATTTGTTCATTCTGTTGCGTGGGTAATTATCAGGAATGTCCGGACCTCCGAGACATCTTAAAGACTAAAATTGAGATATATATATATATATATATATTGAGTGACTTGAAAATGATAAAATAAATTAACAAACTGCAGTTTGGATAAAACTGTCCATATTAGTGAAAGTCACCGGTCTGCTGAATTCTTGTACCTGATTGGTCAAGACAGTGTTGTTTAATTTTCTGACAAGTGCTGATAAATGTTCAAAAAACATGTAATCGTTGATAAGTTTTCTTCTCGGAGATGTTAAATACGCATTTAAAGGAAGAGAGTCTCCAGTGTCAGCGCTTGGTAACTGTCAGCGGTAAAGCTGGATCTTCTTCAGGACCGAGGAGTTTACACTTTTCAGTAACGTAAGCCGCTTAAAAAAAAAAATCTTATCACTTTCAAGCTTAAAATAAAAGAGAGGCTTGTGAGCTAAACTTATCGCTGCTGTCGTGGAAGTGAGAACAGGAAGTAGTTTGTTTCGTAGACTAATATGAGATTTCAGTATTTAACCAATGAAAATTGCTGTGGTGTAAAAAGAACAAAACAGTTGTTGCTTCATTTTCTATAACTTACGTGAAACAGAAATCATGTACTCGCGGAACACGTCCTCCACGCTGTGTCTTTATTGCCATCTCTCTGATGACAAGTATTTATTTACATTTATTTCTTACAAAAAATACAATCTTTGACGGGACAGAGAAGCAGAGAAGAGTCTTGACATTTAGTTATCTGTGTAATGCTAATCAGAATCGACTCTTGGTTAAGAGACACTAGTGAAATTAACAATAAACAGAACAAGGCCAATGTTAAAATTATGATTATGTGATGTAAACTCGCTAACCTTCATTAGTTTAAGGTAGTTTTTTTTTTTTTCGGAATAAATATCAGGAGTTCTGATATTAAATAAAACAATACATTATAAATGTGATTATTGGCACATGTTTAAAAGGTGGTCAGTATTTTGTTGTTGTTGTCGACCGTAGTGGCGCTAATTTCTGCGCCTGGGCTGGCGTCGGGGCGCGAGCGCCTCCGTGTTGTTTCCATGAGCACTTTGATGTGTATCTGGGCAATGTGCTATTAGAGGGATTTAGCCCAGTTCACAGGCTGGAGAGTACGCGGTGAAATTGCAATGCCAGCAGGCTAAGAGAATGCTGAGAACAGGATTAGGATCATATTCTGGCAGTGCCTGTCACTTCTTCAATGGACCGGGGTTCCTTATGCTGGCAGCTTTCATTCTCCATGCACCTAAAACCTTTAGCAGCTCCAAAAAAAGGGAGCAAGTGAAAGGAAGGGAGTGATTGAATGGTACACTGTGATTTTTGTGCTGGGCATGCTCAAGGGCCATTGTGTATGTGTGTGTGTGTGTGTGTGTGTGTGTGTTGGGGGGGTGTTGTATGATGAAATAAAGACCTGTGAGTCCCCATTTGTCAGACACTAGGGCAAAGGTAGTTTATTAATTAACAGATTTTCTTGGTGTGTGGTTTATTGTCATGTCTTTCTTTACGCGCGCGCGCGCGCGCGCGCGTGTGTGTGTGTGTGTGTGTGTGTGTGTGTGTGTGTGTGTGTGCGCACATGGTCATGTTCTAATATCCTGTTGAAGACCAAATACCCCTAAAAGAAAAGGAAAATAGTGGGGACTTTTTTTTTTTTTTTAACAACAAATACTCTAGCGTTTATTTAACAAACTAATAGAGCTACTTAGAATTATGTGTCACTAGTTTTACTTAACAGCTTTAATAATTATTTAAGACAAAAGTATGTGTATGTGTGTGTGTGTGTGTCTATGGAGCCACAGTATTACAGGTTACTTATACCAGTTCAAAACAAGGCTTGTGGTTCATTTTGCATACGTAAGATGACTGCTCTGAACATCCTGTCTTTACTCGGCATGTCATCTGTGTACAAATGCAAAAAAAAAAAAAAAAGGTAACGTGATGTGTGCAGCGCAGTAGAGCTGTGTTTCAAATGGCACGCTTATGTAGGACTATTGTTCAAGTCAGTTTTTTTTTATTTTAAAGGGAAAATCCCATTCTGAACAACTTGCATATTAATGTTCATAATTAACATCAATGCATCTGAGAGTTGTTTTCTAAAAATCATTTACTCTGTTAGTTTGTAGTGTTTATGGAATAACTTTTAACTCGCGGCATCAGGAGGAAAAATTATAGCACGCTTTGAGAACAAAAACAAACCAAGCCAAAAAAAAAACCCCAAAAAAGTTTTGAAAATCAGTCAGCTTATTGCTAGAGACAAGTGGACATGATGCCTGACTATCACAAGGGGAAAAATGCACTGTTTTAGTTTATAAAGTGTTATATAGTTTTAGTTTATAAAGTTAGCCTAATGAATAATATTTTATGTATGTTGTTATAGTGAGTAAATCTTTCTCTTGAGTAACCCAGAATTGGCAAGCCATCAACTCATCACATCATATAACTGCCCATGATAAAACATGAGCACAAATAAAAGAGCCAGAAAATTAATTTAGGTTCATATTTCCTCTTACTGTAAACATTATCATCCTGCTCTCCATTTTATTATGCTTCTCAGATTGACGCTCGCTGTAGCCAATCAGAAATGAGGAAGTGAGCATGTGATTTCTGATTTTGCTGTCGGTTTGTTAATATGTTCAGTTACTGTGATGTTCGGAATAATATTAAGGCTCCACGTCATGACCTTTCTAAATATCCTACTGTACTGTGTGTTTTGAGCACATTTTTTTTTCTCTCTCCTGAACACAGGAACAGTAACAAGACAGCACTGACCTTGACCTTTATTACCATAATACAATCTGGAACACACACCTCCGGGCATCTCGTGTGTTCTCAAGTGTTTATCTGTGCAGCCGGTGATGTCGAAGCATGTACGTGTGAATAACCGAATCCTGGAATTGTATGAATATTTAGCGCCCTTAGTTATATGGATGATGACATTTTGCCTCTTCGGAAATTGACTGAATATTTTACGTCCTGTTTAAATCTGCTGTATTTAAAGCGGCGGTTAGCGACCGTGGCAAGGGCATCGTGGAAGCAGCATCGAGCCTCTGGTAAAATACACACCGAAGGGAGAGACTCTTTATGGGGAGCAAAAGGGCTTATGCATTTTGACAAACCACGCTGTTTAAGATATAATAGCAGCATAATCACGGCCCCGGGCCGTCATTCTTCAGCATAATGGCCTGCTTATTCATCGGGGGATGGCTTATGTCCCCAAACCGATTTTATTTCATAAGATTACCTTGTTCCTCTTCTTCTTCTCCAACACTGTCTTTCTCTTGTTCTCTAACCATTTCTACACACTCGGCTTCTTGTTCTTCCAGACCAGTATGAGCATAACACTGTATAATCTGTACTAATGCTGAATAAAATATCTGGATTAGCAAACACAAGCTCCTGTAGTGAGCGTACATATCGTCTAAAAGTGCCATTATTCTTATGGCACATTGTTAGTTAGCAGAAACGCGTTCTATTTCACATATAATAAAAAGCTGTAACATTTCAGACAGGTTACAGCACGCTAACATTAAAAAAAAAAAAAAACAAAGTAAGTAAAAAATACAGAATTCATTTTATGGATAGATTATAGGCCTAATAGCTTCCAGTAAGGGAGTTATATAGTCATTGCTAGTTAGCTTGCAACTTGCTGACTCATGCGCTAAAAAGTTCAACTCAAGTTGTGCCTCATTTTGCACCCTGATCAATACTATCAGGCTTGCCAGATAACTTGATTCGAAACGAGCCTTTAGTTTTATTCGCTAGTTTTTATGTTGGTTTAGCAAAAAATTTGTAAAAGCCGAGTTTGCTAGCTAGCAAGAATCCTGATCATGTATCTCGCTAGTTAGCAACCTAATATCCATTTTAGTACTGATCACAAACTTACTGTAACTTTTCATCAACATCGATATGAAAATAAGCTGCGTAAGCTCATTGTTAGCAAACTGAAAAAAAAAAGAGCTAAGCTCTCTTTAGCATGCTAGATAGCCTAGTTGCAATAGTTTCTAAAATTCTTCTAATTTCAAAACAGCAGTTTTTAAAGAATGCTAGTTTGCTAGTTTAAAAGATAGATGTGGTGTTTAGAACAAACTGAAACGTGGAATTAACTTGTCTGAGTTAGCTAGCTAACAAGAATACTGATTGTTGTAACTTCTGCATGACCTTTGATAAATTAATTGGACATTCTGAAGATTAGCTTAGATAGATGTGGGTTTTACATATTCTTCTTATGCTAGTGTGTGAGTTAGCCTTCAGTTAGCAAACTGTTGGATACAGAGTCTCAGCTAAGGCTAAATTATAGATAAGTTGTTATTATTATTTTTTTTTATTTCCAGTGATATAGAATAGAATACCTTTTATTGTCCTTATATACAATATACAATGAGATGAAAAAAAATAAATCATAAATATCATAGACCTTAAAACTGGAGGGTGTATTTGAGGGAAATTTAGGGTTTCTTCAGAAAACTTTAATTCATTTAGACCATAAAAAATCGGAGAATCTTTTAACCTGCATTTAGCATGCTAGTTACCAAGCTGATATTCATGTTAAAGTATAGGCTAACATCCATTGATTACAATTGTTCTGTTTTTAACACGTATCAATAAATCAGTTTCGAGTCTGTTGCCTTCTTTCGTGTCAGTTTGTCCTGTTAGTCGATTTGCATTGCTAGTTTGTAAGTTAATGCTAGTTTTCTGTTTGTTAACAAATGGAAAGAAGAGCTAAGAAGTCTCCCTAATAATGATCAACTGGAAGTAGGGGGAGATTTACAGAGTATTGCATTAGTTGGTGCTGCATCAGTGCTGCTATTTTAGCGACAATTTAGACTACTTCAGACAGTTTAATTTAAAAACAGAGCCTAGAGACAAATCTAGCTCCTTTAGTGGCTGTGTTGCTATATTTTATTTTATATTATTCTGTTCTGAGCGTCTTCAGAAAATCTTCCGTTTTGACATTTTGATATGCAAACGATCACGATGAAGCAATGAATATGCAAATTAGGCCATGACATAATCTAGTAGTCCACAACACCGCGCTAGATTTGAAAGAATATAAAAGTATGCACGTTTAATTTAGCTAATTATTTCATCAAATCTTAAAAGAGTTTTGGAATGAGAGTTGAGATGAGTGCATTTTGACATGCGACATAAAATAAAGAAATCTTAAAAAAAAAAAAAAAGAAAGAAAGAAAGAAACCTCGCTTGCTTTAATATCTTCAAGCAATGTTTTATTGAAGACTTATTTTACAAGTTCTCAAGCCTACAGGTGTAACAGAGAAAAATGCATAGGGTATATACTGTATTTGTTCTTACCCGGCATCAGTGTACACTACTAAAGAGTTCACCACTTTACTGTGATGGAAACAGTGCGAGCGAGTAAAACTTTATGACCACAGCAACAAGGAAAACCAACGGGAGGAGTTACATAGATATAGATATATATATAGGACCAGACTGTTAAAGGTTAAATATCTGACGCAGGACTAGCGTCCACCTCGTACAAATCTCAACGACGGACAGCTACGAGAATCATCACGGGAGGCGGGACGCGTCCTTCTCCATCTAAAACATAAAACTTTTTACATTTACCTTACCAGTAAACATTTATAGATAAAAGACTTTGTGTAATTTACAGAGCAAAACAGTTTACAGACACGGCGAGAGGAGGAAGTGCTTTCCATATGGACTTCCTGTGTGTGGAAGTGCTTGGAGCTTATTTCCATTTTTTTTCCAAATGGAAAAAAAAATAAAATGCAACAAATTCTGTGTATCAAATGATGTCACTTGAACACAGCAGTAAAAAAAAAAAAAAGAGGAAAAGTCGGAGCATGTTTTAAATTATTGAATTTAAATCCACCGTCTCGGCTAATCACACCACATTACTAACCATGCACTGGGAAAAAAAAAAAAGAAGCAGGAATTTTCTTTCAGTTGCAATTATTTTCCCCTCGGAGCGTTTGATATACAGCGATCTGAAATGATATGCATGGACTGTAATTGCATTCCTTCCTCAGCCCAAGGCTAAATGTAATTAAAAGCTTTGCATATGGAGTCTGTGATATTATTTTCTAATTATCCGGCCATTTGCAGTTTAACGTGGTTTAAACGCCGGCCATAAAACAGGTGAATTAGTCAGGTTTAATTAAGCAATCTGGTGTTACAAGGCAGGGATTTACATGTTATGTACAGAATTATGTAATGTGTAATTTGAGCACTTGACTAATTGAATTAGAACGGTCTCAGTGCGTGCGGCACACAAAGGTTTTCTTTGAAAGATGGTATAATTAAGCATGTTAACAGTAACGTCTAGGTGTTTTAATGGAAAGAAATAGAGGTGCGTCAAGCATCAACTTTTTTTTTTTTATGTTTGCTGCCTGCACACAGACTGATTGTGTTTCATTTGTTCAATGAAAGTATTTTCTGGACTACAAAGCCCTTTTTTTGCCTGCATATACAGTGAAACAGTGTGTTAGAATTTTGCTATTAGCCTTATGTTGTTGTCTGCTTATTCCGAAAAAACTACAAATATATGTTTAGTAAAATTCTATCCATACAGCAGACTATTTAAAGAGGTGTGTCTTGTACTAAGGTGCAACTTCTAGTCCAGAAAATCATTTAAATGCATTTTTCTCAATTCAGAACTGAGATTTCAGTGAACGAAAACTAAAAAGACTTGGCGTTAACAATGGAGGGGAAAAAAATAAAATAAAATAACACCAATTTCGTCACAGAAATTTCGTTAGGTGTCTTTGTGGATCCGGGTGATAGCTGGGGGATTCATTCAGCCGAGTGTGTCCTGTTTTGTCGCAGTTAGTGTTTAGTTGGGAATGGTGTCGAGGCCGAGTGAGGCAGCGTGTTGTTTGGCGCGTAGCCGCAGGTTCTCTATGCTGCTTGTCTTGCTGTTGTGGCCGGGCAGCGCAGCGGAGGCCTGTAGCAGAGGACCGCTCCACACCTGCTGCGCGTGCTGGGACAGAGACTGGTAATATGACTGGCATGGCAGCGAACCCAGCGGCGCCGGGACGCTCACGTTCATGCCCAGATAGGGCAAGGAGGACGGGGCAGCCATGTCGAATGACGGGTAGTGCACCAAGCTGTTAGTAGCGGCCATGTGCTGGCGGAACTGCTCCTGTAGACGGAAGAGGCTGAGCGGTGACGATGAGTATGAATGGCTCTGAGAGATAGCTCCAGTCACACCATTAGCCCCGCTTGTGATCGCTGGCGAGCCAAGGGGAGAATCTGGAAGAAAGAAAGTATGGAGACATGAGAAACATGAGTTCTTGCTGCGGTGAAATGGGAGACACTTAAAAACTGAAGGGGGAAGGACATGACTCTGTTTTGTGAGCCAATAGAAAACAAGTGGGCGGGACTGTGGTATCTTTCGATAGAAAAAAAAAATGGAGGAGCCATTAATTATTAATCAGAATTTTGTCTGGAAAAAGCAAAATAATAAACGTAAAGCCACGGACTAAGTATTCTGTTTCATCAGAACATCAAGAACTCAACAATTCATGGCAGTGGGTTTGTGCTTAGTTTGTGGCACGAAAATATTAATCCATAACTCAATATTAATCCAGTCACCTCAGCATCTCCATACTTGTGAGAAAAAAAAAATACAGAAAACAAAAAGTGATATTGTTTTGCAATATTACATTATTGTTATAAACAGTACTAAGGTGTTATATAAAGTGTATTACTGTATTATAACATGTTATTATGGTCAGACCTGGAAAAGTATCATCTCAGGCTTTGTGTTTACCTGGTTTGGGGCTGAGGCGTTTACAGGGAGGAGAAAGACTCCCGGATTTGTCCACCTTCATGTCATCTTGGTGAAGCTTTAACTCTTCTTCCTTGTCGGTTGTGTTGTCCTCTGTGGCCGATTCGCTTCCGGACTGCTCCGCTGAGGTGACATTTAGCTCCACGCTCAGCTCCGATGGCCCTTCAGCCTCGACGGAGGAGGAAGAGGACGTGGACGAAGGAGGAAGTGGGTTCTCCAGGTTTACGCTGGAGGGTGGGTCGGGCTTATCGCTTGCTGCTAACGTCCCTTCAGGCGAGGCGTCCTTCTGCTTCTGAAGCTGCTCCTTCTGCAGGCTGCGCTGCTTCTTACGAAACTTCGCCCGCCGGTTCTTGAACCAGACCTGATTTGAAAAACAATGTTTTCAGATTTAAACAGACTGTGACCTTTTGTCCATCTCATGAAATCTTGAGTGTTTCTTGCAACCAAGGATACTGTATTGAGGTTTGATGTGTTGATGGGTTTGAATGACGTCTCACCTGGACCCGCGCCTCAGGCAGGTTAGTGCACATGGCCAGACGTTCACGCATCACCACGTCGGGGTAGTGTGTTTTCTGAAACGTCTTCTCCAGAGCCTCAAGCTGCTGCGCGGTGAAGGCCGTGCGACTCCGCCTCTGCTTACGATGCTGAGAGCCGTAACGAGCCTCGAGTATAATGTCTTGAAATGCGCAGCCGTTTTTTGAAGAGAGAAAAAAGAGAGATGTTTAATCATTTGAACGTGACACAAGTTGCATGAACAAAACCCATTCCCGTGCTAGCAGAACACAATTCCAAAACTTTTTGTAACTTCACTGAAAATACATCTGTTAAATATTTCAGTTTCTCTACTATTTTTTGTTGGATTTTTTTTGTGTGACTAATAAGAAAAGCAAACGAGTAGTAAAAATGAACTAGTAAAAGTATCACTGAATTGTCGGACTGTACCAAGCTTGACTGCTTAAGCAAAAGTCATGTTGTGTATTTTACATCGGGAATTTCTAGAAGGCTGAAATTGATCAGATCTCAGGTCACATATTTGGGCATGTACAGTTCCCCATTATTTCCTCGTTAGGCTTCAGTTCAGATGAAATTATGAAGAACAGCAACTTGAACACAACATGTCTAGCATATAACTTTACTGTATGTACAGGTGTTACAGTGAGCCTCTCACTCACCAGCCAGCCTCTCGGCGAGCGTGAGAGCGTGGACGGACGGACGGTAGTCGGGGGCGTGCTGGGCCTGTTGAGCTGCCTGCTGGTGGAGGTTGTACATGGCGCTCAGTGAGTTCATGGCGTGGAGGGAGTACCCATTCACGCCGTAGTGCTGCATGTTCGCAGTGTGATGTCTGCAAAAAAAAAAAAAGGATTTCTGCCATTTTATTCACAGCACTAAGGACCTTTTCGACGCCAGTGCCAAAACCATCCCATTTACCAACATTTATTCAATTCACATCTTACAGATAGTTAAATAACATAAACAATCCAAATAAAACCAAACTTTTCACAGACATATAAGTTGATACATCATGTTTATCAGCACCTCTGATTTGTATTTAGTTTCACATTTGTATCGTTTCTGCTTGTTTTTAAAGATCAAGCTTTACATAAAACTCTTTTAATTGAAGTAATTAGTCAATTAATTAAAACGTGTATATAAATCTATAAAAAATAACTCTCTCTCTCTCTCTCTCTCTCTGTGTATATA
>JAOVYU010000029.1:1383561-1402763 GCA_025674565.1 Synodontis membranacea
CATGTATCATTTTCATACCACTTCACAATTATGTGCTACTTTGTGTTGGTCTATCACAGAAAATCTCAATAAAAAAAACATAACAATAAATTTGTGGCTGTAAGGTGTCAAAATGTGTAAAAGTTCAAGCGGTATGAATACTTTTGCAAGGCACTGTAGCTCCAGATGCCGAACGTGTCTTGACTGGATGGAAAATCAGGTACAATCAAGTTTGTTTAAACCAAACCATTCCTTTAACACAATGTTTTAATTCAGCTGCCCGATTAAAATGTTTCAGTGGGTTTGTATGGCTCAGTTTTACAACGTTTTAGTGAATTGAAAGTTCATTATCATGTAGTTCATTAGTTATTACTGCACAGTCGTGATGCGCACTAGCGGAGACCTGTACATCCTGAGAGAATCTGCTCCGTCCCGCTGTATAATCTGGCTGCTCGGCTGGCTGTGAAGTAACTCAGGATGGCCGACGGACCTCAGGACATACGACGTCCAATGTCTCATTTCCCTGATGGAGCTCCGTGCTGTTTGACATCGCAGAGATTTGACGTCGATGAGATCATTAGCAACTTTACTCCTCCGCTGGCCCGGGGCTACGGCCAGATAGACGGCGCAATCTCCATGGACTCCCCTTCATTTCAGCCTCGTCCTTCTTCCCTCTCTCCCTCCCTCTCTCTTTCTCTATCTCTCTCACGCTCTCACTCACTTTTCTACCTCTTGCCTCTTTCCATCCTTCCAGTTTAGCCATTTCCATCAGGAAAAAAAAGGGTATTTAGGCCTCGCTGTGCCCTATATGCGCTTTGATCAATTCTGGGTTAGAGAAATGGATTTTGCTCCTCACCTGATTAGCTTAGCATGAGCACGTAAATTCTGTTCGTGACCTCCTAATAGGCTTGCATTATTTAGAAATGCTCTGGTCAAGCTGCTCGTTAAGGATCTGGCTATTTATCATTTAGAAGTATAGTATTTTTGTCAGTTTCTCAAACAATGTTGCTTTAAAATTATACTCAATATCATTTTTATATCTGATGAGTTACGATCTTTAACTACACAGAAATCATAAATTGAAAATCATAAAAGCTAGAATCCTGAAGAATTCACTCTGATGTACCTCTTAATGTTTAATATTTCTCATCAGCAGAAAGAAGGACTTCTTTTTTTTTTTTTTTCCTTATTGTTATTAAAGAACAACCCAAATGAGCCGTGACTTCCACAGCCCTCGACTCAGAACCTAATTTTCATTTCTAATCAGCAAAAGTGGTTTTGCTGGAGGTTTTTTTTTTTTTTTTTTTTTTTTACCTTTTAACTCATTTTCTAGCTCTTGATTAACAACTTGATTGCATTTTTAAATATGAAGTATTAAAAGCTCTTAATGCATTTTATTTATATTACAAAATGATGTTGTTTTATTCTCAACTGACAGGAAGTTAATATAATGAATTGTGTAAATATTACCAAAATCCTTAATATTACACCAAATAATACAATTTTTTCATGGATAAAATATTCATTTATAGATCCAAAACAGAACTATTAATTTGATATTTGATATTTGATGATAGTTAAGATTTTTTTTGTTTGTTTGTTTTTGCTGTGATTAAATATTAAACCTATGGGTAAGAAAGAAAAGTGCAATCTCCACCCATCAGAGTGTTTTAAAAATAGTTTTAAGACCTAATCTTCTGAGTTGTTGGTGGACAGCGTATTCCAGACACCTTGATTTAATTTCCATTTCCAGATTAAGAATTCACCAAAAAATAAAATATGTTGTGTAACTTCAAACCTGAGTTACTTTTTAAAAGGTTATACACCACAGCACTGTTGAATTCTGGATTCTGATTGGTCAGTACTGCACAGGTCTTATTAATGCACTCGTTTAAATGTTATATTGGGTTTCAATAGTATAGAGTACGTTCACAGGGTATGATGCTCCACATTGTCTGTAAAAAGAAGTTTATTTAATATTAATATTGGAATGAGTCTCCAGTATCAACTTTTTTCAACTGTTAGAGGAAAATTTGCATGTAGGGTTAGGGTTATGTCTTTCTTTACTTAATAAAAAAAAATGTAATCATTGACAGTTTGCTATAGTATAAGTGGAATAAAACACTTGGGGATGTGCTGTTATGGGAAAATAATCAACTGCTTGGTGAAAACAGTAACTCTGCTTTATTACACCACTCTGTCATTGGATTATTTTCCTATAACAGCACATTTTTTACAATATTTTTTACTCTTAGCCTGTCATTGTTACTTGTGAACTCTCAATGGTTCACAAAGATTGATTTTGATTAAAAGTTATAAATTGTACTGTTAAGATTAGGGGCGGGGCCGTGCCTTTTTTTTCATGTGACTTCATTCATATGAAATTTAATGAAATCATCTGTTCTTTGTACACATTCAGACAAATTTCCTAATATTTTTAGGTTTGTTCTTTTGGTGGAAAGTAACAATTGTTTCCAGCTACCGTTTTGGACTGATTTTCACATTTATCAAAAAAAAATTTCACATTATAAAACATCTATTTTTGGCTCTCAGATGTCGAGCACTTGGTCCGCCGACTGTGAAATCACCTGAACTTGGCTTTGACTAACATGTAAAGTGGGCTAAAGCTTAAAGAGGCAGGATGTGATTTTGGGGAGCGCCTTTGCTTTGGAGTCGGCCTCTTAAAGTCCCAAAGTGCCTCCTCCTCCTCCTCGCCCTTCTCTTCCTGGTCCTCCTCCTCCTCCTCCTCCTCATCCTCTTTTTAGAAAACGTACGCAATCTCGATTTCCAAATCCGTCTGATTTCATGACTCTCAGTGAGCGGGTCGCTGGTGACTGACGCTGGTGTGTGTGTTCTCATGGAGCATGGTCTGGGGAAGGGAAAGGAAGGGTAGGAAAGGAAGCAGGGCGGGGTTTAAGATTTATTTGCACTCTCCGTCTTGAAAAAGAGCTTACGGCCTGAGCCGAAGAATCGCAGGGAGCTAATGTGAAGATTTTGGACTTTCTCTCAGGCTCGGGTGTCGGCTAAAGCTCTAGCAGCGGGAGCTGTTTGCCAAGGTCCTGCTCCCATTGAGCTCGGATTAATACTCTCCCACTGCTAAGGGTTGAGGACCCCCCACCCCAGATACACACACACAAACACACACACACACACACACACACGCACGCACACACACGACACTTGTGCTGGACCCTCATCAAACCACTCTAATCCACACTCTGTTCATCTCCTTCTTTATCTCAGCTAAGCACGTAAACACCTCCCAAGTGTCAGTCACAATACTGGAGGAAGAAGAATGCGAGTAAATATGCTTTGAAGTGTCATATTATATAAATAACCATAGATTAATACTGTATATTGATTTCAAGGTTTTTTTTCACATTTTGTTTATATAATTCGCTTGAATATAAATTAACGTAGACTGAAATGATTTAAGCAGTTATCAAAATCAGACTTCTCAATTCATGTTCTCATGTTTTGTTTATATAATGAATGTTTAATCTAAAAATAAGTTTAAATGTGTTAAAGTGTGAAAATTTTCACTGCAGAAACCTGGAATTTTATGAATTGAATTATTATACAGTTATTTATTTCATAATTTTATGGCCAGGGCTTTTTGCATACTTATGTTTTTCCTATTTTATACTTTTATTTTTTTAGATTTGAGTTTCTTTATTGCTTGATTTCTAGTTTGTTTTTTTTTTGTTTTTTTAAAAAAAAACTTTTTAAATATATAAAAGGTGCTGTATAAGTAAAGTTGACAGACCATCTTCAGTGTTTTTTAGAGTAGTAACTGACTGGATGTTAAATTTGTTCCCTTTTTAAATATTACATTACCAAAAAAAAAGAAATTTGAATAAAATAAAATATGAATTATTCACGTTGCAGCACTGGTGCATGTCTAGCGCCTGATCCAGAGAGCCAACAGGGCCGACATGTTTCCCCGCTTTGTGTTGGGTTTACCAACTTCTCAGACTGTTTCTCTCATCCCAAGCATCTCTCACCCCTTTTCGATCCTCTCAGGCTGCTTCAAATCAGTTGGCATAGAAACTGAATAACAAACATATTTGCAGCAAAGCAACAGAAAGAGGATGAGTCGGCTTTTTTTTTTCATTCGGGGCGCCAAAGAGGCTGTCAAAACCCATTACCTAAGTGTCCTTTATCTTCCCATATGCTTTTGTTGCCTAATCAGCTTTGTATCTCTGCAAATCCAGGATCGGGATAAAAACAAATGGATCAGTCCGGCGTGTAGAGGACGGGAGGCTGAAAAGTGGCCTAGCACGCCTTTGTGGCCAGGGGGAAGAAAGGCAGGCAGAAATAGGCCAGGAATAGCCTAGCTCTCTCTTTTTTTTCCTCTCTCCCGCTCTCTCTTTCTCTCTTGATCCTCTTGGATTTTTCTCTCTCTCTCTCTCTCTCTCTCTCTCTCTCTCTCTCACAGAAATACGCTTTATACCCCTCGATCCACGCCGGCGGAGAGGAAGAGGACATTTGCAGGATCAAGGCTGGACTCAGTCTCAGAAACTCGCCTCACAATGGAACTATTACTCTTCTCCGATTTGTAGGTTTTTCTAAAAGCTCTCAGCTGTGGCGAGTCACTGTTATGTTAAGAAAAAAAAAAAAAGTAGGATAAATCTGCTAGCATGGCTCCTGGCTTTTAAAGATAAAAAGACATCAACACACAGTTTCATATTTGGCATCCGCATCAGATTATTCGGTGTTAGCAAATGTCTAAGAAAAGGCAGATTATTTTGACCCACACAGCATGCAATGAAACAGTAAAAAAAAAAAACTGGAACTGATTTCCTTCTAACCCAGTCTGTAGATTCACGCAGTCCATCATTCAGACTCGTCTTTATCGTGTATTTTTCCATAGTGTGTCATCAGCAGTGACCGAGTGGTCAAATGGGGAATGAGGTGGATTATTTACTCTATTGTCATTTTTCCCCAAAACTCTATGAAAAGGTTCAAACTTTTTCATCTGACATGAATGCTGACTCGTGAATTCTTCCTCTGTTCCTTTTAGTTATGTCTTATGTTAGAAATGGCACGATACCAGTTTGTCTTTTTTCGGAAACTGAAAAATTGTCAATACAAAAAATCTCAATACCCGTCCCATCTTTTTTTCAAATTACAAAGCTTTTAAAGACTGAAGCACTTCAAAATGCGACTTGCACAAAGCTTAAAAAAATTTAATTAAAAAAATATATACATTTTTATTTACAAATATAATACAAATGTATCTTTAAAAAAACTGCAATCAAAAATTCGGTCTCTTTATATGTGAAGTTCCCATCAAAAAAAAAATCCAAATAAAAAAAAAATATCCAAACCCCTTCCAAATCCAATTCTAATCTTTCTATTAGTTACAGGATTAGATCAGATTTATAATTACAAGATGTGAGACCCGGGATCAGTTCCATCTCTAGTCTGTGTCTGTTGCGTTAATTTGTCTTTTCTTTTCTTTTTTTTTTTTTTTTACATTCTATGTAAATGAGATAAATTTTAGTCTTTTAAAACAAAAATATTACAAAAGTTCTCAAAGTTCTGTAGTGATTCTGCTACAAGCTGCAGTTTAAGAATACTTTAATCACCCAAAATGCAAAATGCACTAAAATTACACTGATATTATTATTATTATTATTATTATTATTATTATTATTATTATTATTATATCTTTTATGAAATACGTTTCCATAATTTCACATTTTTAAAAGTCTACAAGATTCCGACTTATGAATTGTGCTTTGTGTAGACACCCTGAAAAACATCTCAGAATTTAAATTTGAACATTCACAGATTTCCTTATTATGCCACTGATAAGACTTTGTGATGTAACCTGAATATTTTTGCTGTTGATCTATTTTAGCTCATTTCAAAAAATAAATAAATAAATAAATAAATAAATAAAAAGGGTGGAGACTCCGGACCGTTAAACAGACCCAGAGCTATGACTGTTGCTTCTCCTTCACTCCAATCAATGGGAAACAAATCACCAAGTAAACATCTCTTTCTCTTTCTCAGACACACACACATGCTTCTTCTCATCCACTAATCTATACCAGACAAATTAGCCTGGCAAACAGATCGGGAGAGAAAAAGATTTACTCGGTGCCGGCTAATTACATCAGCTCATTAAGAGTCTTTAAGAGCCTGTGATTAGAGATGTTTGTTCACACTCTGCGTGGTGTGTTTAATGAGCGCCAGTTTATCACCAGGCTGCCTGAAGCGCTCTGTGTGTGTGTGTGTGTGTGTGTGTGTGTGTGTGTGTGTGTGTGTGTGTGTGTGTGTGTCTGGATGGGACCAGAGGGCTAATCAGCCTATCATCAATATTTAAGAGCACTGTAGAAGGGCCTTATGGTGTTAAAAGAATCATGAGTCTTAAAGACCGGTCCTTAATGGGAGTTACTGGGATGAGACCTCGTTTAAGGAGTGTTGATTTGTGTGTGTATTGATAAAGGAGGAAGTGTGTATTCAAGTTATACACACTATATATTTTCTAGGCTAACTTTTTTTTTTTTTTTTTTTAAAGTTTGTTTATAATGACTTTTTGGTAAACCGGTCTCTGTTTTAATGCTAAAAAAAAAAAGTCCGCTTTCTGGGAAAGATTTAAATTTTACATGACCGAAGCGTTTTAACGTTAATCTGGTTATTGTTCGATTTTACCACCATACACAGATACAGGAAAACACAACACATATGCCTTTCAAATGGCTCGAGTTACAATATTTAGCAAGTGGAAATAATGCAAAATTGTCAATGATGTCAACATTTCCTTCAGATATGTTAGTTAAACACCACAAATATTGTCAGTTAGACTGTAATTACAATGTAATTACACTTAGCATCAACTGCTAACTGAATTTCCATGCATTCCTCCATGTTGAGAAAGGTTAGCGTGCTTCTTCTCTCTTCTAATCTCTAGTTCATCTAGCTTTGATTAAATGAATTAGGATTAGCCATTTTTATATGATGCTATTTGAAGTGTTTTAATTTGTTCATTTGTCAGTTCGTACAAATGGATATAGAGAGTTTTTTTTTTTAGATTACACAGTCTCATGCTGTGTTCAGATGAAAAAAAACGGACACGCAAAAACAAAATAAGTCATGAGAAGGCGCTAGCTAACAGCTTAGCTAGGTGGTACATAGCTAAACTTCTTCATACAGGCAAAGTAAATGTATAGAGGCATTAGAAATAATATTAAATTCTGCAAAATTAATAAGGATGTCGACATTCTCTCAGATGTGTATACAAAAATAGTGATAACTAAGTAAATAATGGTTGTAATTATGCTGTAATTACACTTAGCATTAACCGCTAACTGAACTACAGTGTGTTCCATGTTGAGAAATGTTCCTTGATGGACTTCAACATGTCGCTAATATTGCTAGATCATGAGGGTTTTGGGTTTGCTAAATGAAGTGTTTACGTTTTTTAATACAACAGTTTTTACAAAAACAGATTTATAGAAATGTATATGCTTCAAAAACTACATTTGTCTTTTAAAAGCTAAGATTATTTAACACCGAAGAACGCAAAAATGCTCCAGATTTTATTTTGGCGAGATTTAGGGAACATTACCTCCCCTGTGTCTCTACATGAGACTGATGAGACTGATCTATTAATCTTTATCTACTAATAAATATTTTTGTTTTTTTAAAGGAGGAAATGTCATGTATGAGTGAACGCTTTCACTTTTTCCAATGTCCATACAGTAAACCTTCGAAGGAGAAAAGTGATGGTGTGGTACCATTAAATATTTATCTTTAGTACCTTTAGTACCTATGATTTACCTGTGGACATGTGGATGTAGTATATGATTCAGGTATATAGCTGGACCTTTACTCTAAAAGCTTGGAACACCATCTGGACCTTCCCGGGCCTGTTCGCTTTCTTGACTGATACCGGACTACCTGAGGTGTGTTTCCTCCATGTCACTGTTCCTCTCCCCTGAGAAAAAGAGTCTCTTTTCTCTCAGCTCTGCTTCCCTACAAACCACCCCCTCTTTTTTTTTTGCCCTGCAGCGCTGCGTTCCACAACGGAGAACGGAGCGGTTTGGGAAATAGAGGCCATTTATAACCGCTGCCCCGAGTTGTGCCGTGTTTCGAGACAAAGCGAGAGCCTGGCGTCTCCCCCGTCTCCCTCTCCCTCCTTCCCTTCCCTTCCGTCCGCTTCCTCCATGCTAATGTCACACAATTACCTCTTAACCGCTCAGACAAACTGCGCACGGGGGAAAAGTGACATCAAATCAAAACTGTCACAGGTGATCGAGCCCAGTCATCGAGAGAGAGCGTGTGCTGCCTCGCCGCCTGTCACGGCCGCCGGTGTTGGTGAGCGTGCATGTGTGTGTGTGTGTGTGTGTGTGTGTGTGTGTGTGAGAGAGAGAAAGTGAGAGAGAGAGAAAGATTTGAAATGATAACAGGATGTTAATATCCCGCCAACACGCTCTTCTCATCAGCCCCTTAATGTCAATGCACAGCTCGGGCCTAAGATGATAAATCACCAGACTTTTTGAGTCTCCCTTTTCTTTTTTCTTTTCTCCCCCCCCTTCGCTGTCTCTCGCAACAACTCTCTTTGGGACTTGATTCTGGCAAGCATGGAAAATGGACTGCTCTTCGCTAATGATATTCAAAAATGATAGAGAAGAGATTGAAAAAGCGTTCCCCTCTGAACCATGCTGAATGTGTACCTAGCAAAGCATTGCGTTTTTTTTTTTTTTTTAATAGAGTTTAGGGGACACTGTCAAACCAAGGCGTTGAGTCAATGTCAACTTATCACATGCACCTTTGACAAGCTCAAACTGCTGACGGATTAAAGCATCTTATCAAACTGTAACACACTTTACATTTAGTGCATAAATCAGTCAATAATATTGTTTTTAAATATAAAGTTGAAAAGAACACGTCTTTCAGAAAGGTGTGATTTGATTATTTATACTGTGTGTATCTCTCTCTCTGAGGCAGATTGGCTTCTCCCCATGAGTTTCGGATGAGCGTCTGTCAGAATGCAATGACTGGGAAATCACAGCTACATTACTGCACAGCATGAAACCACACACACACACACACACACACACACACAGAGATGCACAAGAATGGGAATCCCTGATAGCTTTAGTGACATGCTTTACTGATAAGCAATCACAAATGCTGCTAAGCTGTAATTTAGTGCAACAGTTTAAAGAAATAGCTCTGAAAAAAAAAGTTTCCCTTTTCCCATTAATCCAAAATGAAATAATTTTTCTTTCTGTACTTTTCATTGCTTTGTTTTCTTCTTGCTACGTGTGCTGACGTTGCTTCTGAAGCTGCACAAACATTGTACGTACAAACCATGAAGCTAAAAAGAGCCGTTTTAATGCTGCATTCGACTAAACATCATAACTCATCATTTCCAACCTGAAAGCAAATGTAAATGCCTTTCAATTCGGAATTCCTACACGGAAACTCGGGACTCTCGGCGTCAACATGGCCACTCAGAGCATCAGCAGTAAACGTTAATTTTGCAGTTAAAAAAATAGTCATGTTTTGACATAAGAGGTCTTAGAATGCATAATGTGGTTCCTGAGTAGCGTAACAGAAAAGCAGTTGCCCTATACCGAGTTTGAATCCTGATGATGCCGTAGTCATCCTGTGGCATCTGTGAGCTCATGCATGTGGAAGGGGGTGGATAGCGCCGTCCTCGGAGTGTGTTATGCCCCCCCCCCAGCGTTACATGTGCAGCGGCTCGAAAAGATATGCTCAGCTAGGAGGAAGCACGTGACAGCGTTCACCCCCATGGTTGGCGGTGTTTGACACGGGAGAGTCGTGGATGATGGATGGGAACTGGACACGAGTAAATTAGGGAGAAAATTGAGGAAAAATCCAACCAAAAAAATAAAAGAATGCATTATGAGATGAGATGTAGCATCATTGCAACCAAAGATGGCCGATGACAAAGTTCTGGTAGTGTGAAAAATTGCTTTGATTACGTTAAAATCCACCAATAGGATGACAGGATAGGGTGACACCAAAACACCTGGTTTCTGCTCAAGCTGATTTCTGGATCACGATCATGAAAGAAGATACAAACACAATGTAATAATCACAGGCCTATCATTAGGAGTAGGGGGTGTGGCCTAAAGTGTGAAGGCGGGGTTTGTTTTGTGACCGAAGTTTTTTTTTAACATAAATTAATTTGCCTGTTTTATGAAACCAGACACTATGTTTATGACACACTTTGCAGCCACACAATAGTTTACAGCCCATGTTCAGTGTATTTATTGTCCTACGCTTGTCTCAAACTGCTGTGTATTTATGCTTTACGCAGTCTCTGTGTTGAACCATGGTGCTGGAGAGACAACATTTTGTTCGAAAGCTTCATAAAGGAATGACAATAACCCACTTGACAATAACCCACTTGACTTGATGGTAAACTGGATTTAAAGTGTCCATGTACTTGTTAGCATCATTAGCCTCCACTACAAAACTGTTTCTGATGTGCGGGTGTGTGTGACTGAACACACACCCTGGTGAGAGCGAGCCCTCAGTCTATCAGGCCTCACACACACACACACACTGTACTACACTCCAACACTCCTGCAGCTGTCACACTCTTAATTGCCTGCATGACCCCATCCTCCTCACTGACAGCCTGCTAATTACCCTGTGTGTGTGTGTGTGTGTGTGTGTGTGTGTGTGTGTGTGTGTTGGGCTGCATGCCAGAAAACCCTCAGCAAAACATTGTAGACAAGTAACATTTACAATTTGTAGATATCATTATATGAAATTATATAAATAATTAATTAAAATGTGATACTATTTATTTTCTGGGTTTTTTAACTTCATTTTAAATTCTGTATTTGTATTTAATTGATTGATTGATTTTAATATATTTTAGTTTTCAGATTTAATATTTTTTAGAATAAACAAGCATTAAATAATTCCATTTTTTAGTTTGTAATAATTTGCATACCATGTTTACTTTTTTATTTCACTCCATTTCAGAGGCAGGATTTCCATTGTCCTTTTAGTTTCTGATTAAATAAAAAAATGTTGTATACAAATATATTATTATATTGTTATATTATAATAACATTTTAATCATTTATTTACTTTTAATTTATTTTGTTGTTGATTCATGCTTTTAAACAGAAAATCCCAGGTTGAAATTTTCCTATTTCTCATATTGAAAAAAAAAATTCCTTTTTCTCTCTATTCCGATACTTCACTGTTTCCAGGCTTCAAATCTCCTTAAATGCTCTTTTCTGTATCGCCACGCTTCTTTAGACCCTGATTTTTCTCCTTCTGCTGTCAAGAGCAAAAAACAATTAAAGTAAAACGAGGAAAGTTCTCCTAAGAAACGGTTATGCAAATGAGATGCTAATGACATGCTAATGAGGGTGGCTGGGGTAAAGTTTGGTTAGGGAGCGGAGCGGCGAGGAAAGTGGGCAATGCCTGGGTGAGCAGTGAGTACGAGAGGTGCCATGCTGAGTGGCAAAATGTTTCGTTAGAGAGAGAGAGAGAGAGAGAGAGAGAGAAACAGCCAGCGAATGAGCAAATGCCTCACGGGCTAATGAATACTGATTGATTTCCAAATTAAATTTCACAACTGTTCTCTCTCATTCTCCTCCTCGCATCATGTTCTTTTCCTCCCACTTCCTCCTTTTCACTTGCAGCATGTTCTTTTTTCTTTTTTTTTTCCATCCCATTCCACTGTTAACAAAGACTCAAGCACAGATTGTTATTATTGTAAAAAACATTTGTGACTAGCATGCAACAGTTAGCATGATCTCATTTACATAACGTCCCTAATAAAAAAAAAAAAGTAATAAAAGTTTGTAAAGATTTCTTCCTTACTTTGTTGAATGGAAAATGTTAGCATGACCTTTAATAATAATAACAACACACAAAGCTAGCAAAGAAAACTTAGCGGTTTATAAAAATGAAAGCTAGCATGGAAGCTGGAATCATTTGTATAGTGAATGAATGCTAACACAGAAAAGTTAGCATGACTGCGATAGGCACGAAAAGATATATATGTGTGGCTACGTTTTACTAATTCATTACCTCACTTTAGTTAAATCGCATTCATAGTTTAGTACTTTGTTCCTTTGTTTTATTTAAATTGTGGCCACATTTTTTTTTATTACTATTTTTTAGTGTATTTATTTATTTATTATTTGTACAGAGCAGGGCTAAATAAATAAAAAAGTGACAAATTTGAGCTAGCTTACTGGCAGTTTGCTAGCCAGTTAGCTTGGTGATAAACAATCGCAGTTGTCATGGTATCATTTTTCTTCATTTTAAATTTAAAAAAAAAATTCTTCAGTTAAATAAATTACAGCAGTGTAATTATCCCCCCCCCCCGGTCCACAATAGCTCGCACCTATAAATCCCCCGGTCCTGCGATTCTTCAGACTAGAACAAGCACACAGCACACCACGCGACATTGACAGGACCAATCGCAGTCCTGCTAGTGTGTTAGCTTGTTTACATACTGATAGTGGTAAAATATGTAATGTTACCATAACAACCATTTATTGTTGATCAGATTTGGTTGCTGTTAAATAAATGACTGAATATAATGACGCTATGAAAAGTCTCAGAGGATGAAATCCAACTGTGGGCTAGTTTGCTAATGAGTTAGCTTACTTAGCCAATATTAGTGATAAACAGCAGTGGTTATGTTGTATTTTGACAGATTTGTCTGTTGTAAATGATTTACTGCAACAATAATGATGTGAACAGATGCTTAAATCACACGGAGCTGCTATTTACTAGTCTGCACTTAGCTAGCTGGTTAGCTTCCTTAGCTTATGTTAGTGATAGTAAGATTATAAATAAAGGCATTTTAGTAGCTCCTGTTTCATTTTTTTCCCAGCTAGGTTATTTTTAATGTTGTAAAGGAGCATTAAGTTGGACTTTATAGGCCACTTTAGCGCAGGCAGTCCGTCAGTCAACATAGTGAACATTTAGAGGCAAGAAGAAAAGAGACACCTCATAAACCTGTCAGTTCATTGCACGCTTATAAATGACAGACCAGGAACTGGTTTGGTTTGTCTGGCCTGCTAATGTTGCCACTCTGTCTTCTGACCTGACAAATTGGAACGCAGCCCTCAATACCCCCCTCATACACCTCTCCACCCCGACGCCAAACCCCTCGTCCCCACCGCCGGCTTCATTTCAATCTTACAAACCTTGGAAGGGAAATGTTGTGTTCTTCATATCAGCCAGGTCGTGTGTTCATCATTAGCCGGCTGAAGGTGTAAGACGGCCTCATGACGGTGGGGGGAAAAAAGACACCCCCCAACTCCCCAAAACACACGTACACACAAGCACCGAAATTTAAATGTGAAGAAGCAATCGTGTGTGCATTTCTTTAAAAAAAAAAAAAAAATACAACAAAATATTAATGATCTTTCATTTGGGTCTCATCACAAGGCAGGCGAGGGGCGAAATTGCATTCTATTTCACAAAGCCTAAGAAAGCGCAGGCCTAGGTAATGGGTAATATGTGTAGAGAGGAGAACGAGGGTGAGGGCCATGAGGCTTGGGAAGGAGAGAAATATAAAAAAAAAAAAGAAAAAAGAAAAAAAATTCCCTGAGAGAAAGCAGGGCAGGAGAGAGTGGCTAAGGTTGGTAGTGAGGAGACGAGGGGAAAAAAGACGAGAGGAGATTGGAAATTGAAATTGATGACATTGAGAGCGCCTATGACAGAGACGGGTCCTTTCTCCTTTTTTTATTCTCTCTTTCGCTTTTTTTTTTTTTAGGAAATCGCTGCAGCCAACCCTGCAATGAGAGCAGATCAAGTTAAAATAGGCTGAAAGACTGAGAGAGAAAACATGAGTAAGACACGCAGACAGAGAGACAGAGAAAAAAGACGTACGGAGGCAGAGAAAAGAATTGATGCAAAGAAAAAGAAAGAGAGAAAGGGACAGGCACAGTGATGAAGAGAGAGAGAGACAGAGAGAATGATTGATGGAAAAGAAAAAGAAAGAGAGAAAGAGCCAGGCACCAGAACCGAGAGAGAGAGAGAGAGAGAGAGAGAGAGAGAGAAGGATTGATGCAAAGAAAAAGAAAGAGAGAAAGAGACAGACACAGGGACAGAGAGAGAGAGAGAGAGAGAGAGAGAGAGAGAGACAATAAGAGACAGAAGGACACAGTGAGAGATAAAGAGAGAGTGATGGACAGACAGTGGGAGGGGGAGAGAGAAACAGTGAGACAGAGGGAAGCCGTGAGAGACAAACACAAAGACAGAATGACAGAATGACAGAGAGAGCGAGAGAGAGAGAAACAGAGTGATAAAGGGAGAAAAGGACAAAGAGAGAGAGAGACAGACTGTGGGTCAAGGGGGGGAGACAGAGAGAGAGAGAGAGAGAGAGAAGAGAGAAGGACACAGTGAGAGACAAGCAGAGAAAGAGAGAGAGTGACAGATAGACAGCAGAATGAGAGAGAGAGAGAGAGAGAGAGAGAGAGAGACAGTGGAACAAAGGGATTGAGAGAGAGAGAGAGAGAGAGACAGGTGGGCTGACGATGAGAGGGGGAGTTTAGAGAAGAGTGAAGGAGGACATTAGTGAGTAGATGATGTTGTCAGTGACCGATGTAAATCGGCAGCGCTACATAGTCAACAGACACACTCGGCTGGCTGCACGGGGCCGCCATCACCCGCACTGGCACTGACAAATGGAATATTTTTGGAGGACTTAATCAGAGGAAAATGGGGTTTCATCTACACGCCTCCCCGCTCCGCTGCCCTCAACGAGAGAAATGATTGCCTGTCTTTCTCACCGTCTCCTTCCATCCTCTCCGCTTCCTCACTCTCACCATCTCTCTATCTCTCACACGGGAAAGGTTACAGGAAGCGCAATGATATACAGCGACCAGGATGAGCATCCCTGAGTCTATACATGTCATCACTAATGGACACCGTTAGCTCCCATGACCAAAGGTTAATATATATATTGACGTAACACACACATGGCATGAAAGACGTCAAACACTGACTTTGTAGTCATATATTCACTGTAGCTATAAGCGTGTGATCTTTATATACGTGTGAACTAGCCTTGAACAAAATATACAGCATGAAACGCTTACCAATTTTTAAAAAAGCTAGCATTATTTTGAGTTGATAAAATATTTCAAGAACATTCCTAGAATTAATGCTAATCATTTTGAACTGTTAAAATATTCGACAATAGTATACCTGATTTTATTTTTTAAAATCATTATAAACACTTCTAGACCAACAAAAAAAACCAACATATTTTGGATTTTTTTTAAAGACTAAGACAAATCAAGATGCAAAAAAAACCCACTAAGCTAGCATTATTTTGACATGAAACATTTCAAGTCGAAGTTTTTTAAACATCTACATGGTAGATTATATTTCATTGAAGTGAAAAGAATTTTTTATTATAAATAAAGCATTTATTAACATTTATTAACTTAAGCTAGTAGCATAGTATAGGCATATTCAAGATGTAGCTAGCATAATTTTTAGTATTCAAATATTCAAAAAAGTTTTGGTCTAGAATTAACAAAAAAATAAAAAAAATTTTATACATCTCACATTTTATATCTGAAGCCTAAAATGAATACATCCTGAAAGACTTTAATGTCCTTTAGACTTCTCGGATGCTGCCGTGTGGTCCCCGGAGTGCATCTGTGTCAAACTAATATCCAGCTGAAGAATTCCTGCATCCACTCACCCCACTTAGCCCATAATCACAATTTATGCTGGAGATCTGCGGGCCACTCTGTTCAGTCGGAGCACAAGGAGTCACCTCTATCAGGTTTTTCCTCTAAGTTTATTCCTCCATCGACCGGCGACAGGCTTCGGGGATCTCAACCAGTGAGATGAAATCGAGGGATGGAATATATTAAATATAAAATATAAATATGTACACACACATACAGATGCATACTGTACACACTGGGTCTTGTGTATATAAGAATATAATGGATGAGAGTCTTGGAATGCGCACATATATATCGAGTGTGTGGTGTGTTTGACGCAGCGGGCCCTGGTCTTTAAGCCGCAGGTGACCACCGAGTGCTGGATAAACACTAATAAATCTTTCTGTACCGGCAGGCAATCAGTCATCTATCAAAACTCTCAAAAGAGAGAGAGAGGAGTGTCTTGGCATGTAAAGAGCTTTTTATAGATGCTTACATCGGTACAGCAAGAAGATGCTTAGAGAACTGTATTCGCATTTATTAATGTTTATTAACTTCTAGGATCATAATGACCACAAAAACAAGAGATTTTAGAAAATCCAAGTGCAAAGACGTCCACAAATGGATAAGGCACACGGAAGCACATCATTTCTAATCAAAAGGAAGTTCTGTAGGATCCGAGGATCCGAGGCTTAGCCTGTCCGCACAAACCCAGCAGTAAGCGCTACGAGCCCTTGACGCCATCATGATGAATGTGGCAATCTCGCAGCCCTTTGCCTTGTCCCGCTCATTTGTTATGAGCTGACGTGCTCGCTGCTTTCTGCTCTGTCGTTGCCAGTGGGGACTGCCGGCTAAGTAGGATCATAACTTTTTTAGCAGACTCGGCCGAAGAGAGGCTGCCAGTCAATGCAGCAAAGTTGGTTCTTGTTGTTTGGGTTGGATTTGGATTTTTTTTTTTTTTTGGCCCCTTCTCGGTGTCACGAAGGCTCTTTCTTCATGAGGTAAACAAACGAATAGTAGCCATGTTTTGGTCAATACCTAATACAGGCAATGGACAAGAATACGAAATCGAAACCATTATCTGTCAGTAACGACATCTTAGCATTTATGGCATCCTGAATGTTGAATGTTTTTAGTAATTTGGTCGTCAAACCAAACTGAAAGTTCCCACCAGATTTACAAAAGTTTTTTTTTTATTTTCTCCATACTCATGTATGTTGATAAATGCAGGTCGCTTGTAAATTGTCAAGCACATTCACATTTAGCCATGTCCAAAGTTCCTAAAAAGCAGAGTTCATGGAGTTAAAAATGACAAAATGCTGACTAACTGGTAGAAGATCGCCTCTTAAACACAACATGTGCTAAATCTTCCAGTATTCAGCTCAGCCACTGCAGTTGCCATAGGGTGCCATTACTTTTGTCTTTATTAAACAGCAAGACTTGTTTGTCTTAATTTATGCTTTCTTTAATATGAAATGACAAAATGGTCATTTAATCAGTGTCTAATTCATAAAAATAAGTGATGGAATCCATATATCTAAAATCGACATAACTCATTTTGAACCTGAACAATTTCACACAAACTCAGGAGGGAAATGCAGGACGAATGTTTTTCCACACTAATTGGATTTTCAAGAATAGCAAATTTCTTGTTTAGATGCTCCTGCAAACAATATACGAACAAAACCATTCATATGAACTTTGATAAAAGAAGCCCGTTGATCATAAGAAATAAATTCAAACTCACAACCTTCTGGTTATTAGCACGCAGCTACTCGTCTGTCCCGGCTCTGTCTTATCAAACATGTTGGATTGATTTGATGTTTGTAAGTCATGTTATAGATAAAAGTTGTGAAGGTTATGTGTACTAATGGAACAAACCCAGTTTTGCTCAGCCCTTTCCGCCAACACGGACATGAATCATGCCACGGTGCGACAGCAAAATTTGTCACTTTTTCTCCAGCAGATCAATGATAATTACCTCCTTGACACGCGTACGGTTATTACTTTACAGGATCAAGGACAGAGGGGAGGAAGGCCTGGCGGCGTTCAGGCAGTGCCTGATCGATACACGCTGAAATATGGCTGCTCCGAAGCCTCGGGCCTGGCCTCAGCAGCTCAACGAGCCATTACACACTCCACTCTCCGTGGCTTAGCACCAGATCTGCTCCTTATATCCAGCTCAGAGTCCGTCTGTTCCCTCAGAGAACCTTCTGTGAGAACTAGACTAGCATAGCTTTTCACAGCGCCAGGCCTAACCATGGCTATGGAATGATTCCAACCCAGATATGGTGGAAAATTAAATTTAAAAAGTTCAGCAAGCTTAATGTTCAAGTCATGAAGTTAAGAAGTGACGATGCACAAACTGATGTCAAGTGATTTATACAGAACTGGAGCTCTACAGATTCCCAGAGTGGCCCGATGGCCATTTGTTTAATCTTCTTTGTTTTCATTAATTTGTAGTCTGTCGTGCTTTACATCTGCCAGCCATAAATTCCAGATGTGAGGACTAATACGTGAAAACAGGTTAAAAAATGTGAACAATTCTGCTACATTAAAAAATGCAATTGATTCCAGTGAGTGAAAACAAATCATTTTGCTGTTAATTATTATTTAACTTTTCCATTTCTCTTTCACAATTTAATCTCTCTCTCTCTCTCTCTCTCTCTCTCTCTCTCTCTCTCTCTGTCTCTGTCACTGATGCAAAACACTTTTTTGTTTATAAAGTTTTAAGCTAGCCTTATAACACACATATCTAAAAAAAAATGTATCCTACTGTGAATTTCATTCTTTCTGTGGAATACCAATATACTATTATCTATCACATCCAGGCAGCCATTTTTACGAAACGTATAAATTTCCATGTTTCAATGAAGCCCCACTAGAAGGCGCCAAACACATTCTTCGTATGTATACGAGTATACGACACATTATAGGCAACCTAAACTGCATAGATACTGAAATTAAGGCTTCTAAATGTTAAAACAGAGCTTTGTAACGTTTGTACGTTTGTTGCTGTTATATATTATACTTTTTATCTGTATATAGTTACATTTAATGTTGTGAAACATCTGAAAGAAGTTAGTTCCGTTCTAGCTTGCGTTATAGCAGCTATGAACAACGAAGACTCAACAATTACACACATTTTCATTCATCTGTTTTTAAAGTGGACCATTATCTGTGAAAATCCCTGCGAATGAGCTGTTATTAGGGTTTTGCTAAAGACCATGGCTTAGTAAAGATCTGTAAAAGCAGGTGTTTTAGGTAGTTTATGAATCAAGCTTGGGGTCCAGCAAGATTCATATTCCTCATTGCCTTCTATTCTTTTTCAATTGCAGAAAAAACTCAACAGAAACGAGAGATGAAATTTGCAAAGTTTATGTCAAAGGTGAATTGGAGCTCGATGATAAGCCAAGAAGTTGTAGACCAAAGGAAACAGATGATGAGGAGCTGCAGAAACTGTTGGATGAAGATGCGACACAGTGGACTGGAGAGCTGCAAGACGTTTGAATATGGATCATTCTACTGTTCTAAGGCGTCTGAAGGCGATGGGAAAGATTCTGAAAGTTG
>JAOVYU010000029.1:1414898-1426712 GCA_025674565.1 Synodontis membranacea
GAAGAGGTAGCTAGATTGTAAGTAATGTTGGCTAGACGCTAAAATAGCGTTAGTAAATCATAAGCTAGTTGAACCACTAAACATAACCACTAAATGGCTGTCTTAGCCAATGTTGTTAAATCTGACAATTCAAACTATACTAGCTAATACGTTTAAAAAGGAACTAGCCAAACTGGATATTGTTTTTTGTCAGAAAAAATTTGATATAAATCCGTTTCCTTGTCACTTGTGATGCATCGAATATTAACAGTACAGTTATGAAAAAAATGCTAATAATCATAACTTTATTTATACGAAGTACAAAACCTTAATCTGTAAATACGTAACTGCATTTGTAGCAGAAATTGTGTTGTGCTATTTCATATTCTTGCAACATTCATGTTACAGTTAAAGTAAAACTCCGCCCAGAAACAAATAAATACTGCACCACTATCAGTGGATAGTCGAACAGCATTGTGGGTAATGTAGGAAACTGCTAACTGGAGCGAAAACATACCAACATGTTGAAACTAATGAACAAAATTAATTGTGGATTTGCAATTCGTAAAGTTATTGTATGACACCTTATCAGCGCTTAGTCTAGACATGTGTGGAGCTTTAATAACAAGTGTTTTTGCTTTAAATGGAAAGTTCTGGGCTGCACTGTGTTTATTTTTAGAAAGCAGGAATCACAAGACAGAGAGTGATGCAGGAGAAGCTAAGCTAACTCCACTGAAATCAGCACACAAACACACCCCTATCTCTTCATCTCCCGTCAGTGTCTCTTCTGATAATCACTCACTGTATAATCTTTCGCTTACATGTTAAAGAGATGGGCGTGGCCTATAAATAATACAAATGTGTGAAAAATTATTTATTAAAACCTAAGAGTATGAGCGCTGATACAACACTAGTCTAAAAGCCTCCGATAAGAAGACAGAATGAGATCGATGCCAAAATCCGCAAGTACGCTACGTGCTAAGAATGCTAATGGATCCCAGATCACGCTGATTGATGACCTAGGCATTAATCGTTATTGATATTAATTATAGTCATTTTCTTGAATCACAGGTCTATCGTTAGAGGATCTTCCTCACGTAATGAAGAATTCGGTCAAGGTTTTATTGGGCTTTTATTTACAGTGCGAGTAAAACACGCTTTGGCTAGTCAAGTCACTAACTAGATTATGCTATTCATTTCATTTAACGATGCGTATAAAGAGGACATCCATATTTTTGTCAACGTAGAGGTCAGATTTTACAAGTGGATACAAAGTTCTTTTTTTCTTATCTAATTTAAAATTGTTGATTAATTTTAAGCTAATTCTCTGTAGAAACCCCTCGTGTCGCACTTTGCGTTATTTTGTAAAGACATTAGCAAATCGTAACGGGACGGTGATGAAAATCAGGTTCAATTTTGACCTTGTTATTTGCAGCACTGGTTTCAAAGTACAGTTTAGAAAACCTGCTCAACCTGGATCACTCCTGTGATGTATAGCCTAACGTCATCCCCGTCTTCAGTGGAGCTATTTTTGGAAATCAGTGAGCAGGTGATGTAGGTGGAGCTGCAGTTTCGACTCTCTGTGGATTTTGTAAGTACAGAGTGTCAACAGGGTGGTGGATAGGTTTGTGGCCTAGTAAATACCTTTATTTATCAAAACTCTCTTTAAATGCAGATGTTTTAGGTAGTTTATAAATCAAGCATGGAGTCCAGATTCATATTCATCATTCCCTTCTATTCTTATTCAACAGTGGAAAAAACTCAATGAAAACAAGAGATGAAATTTATAAAGTTTATGGCAACGCTGTGATCAGCATTTCTGCTCAAGAGCTGGTTCACTGTTTGGAAAAGTTCAATTGGAGCTCGATGATAAGATAAGACCTTTTAGACCAAAGGAAACGGAAGATGAGGAGCTGCAGAAACCGCAGGACAAAGATGCGACACGATGGACTGGAGAACTGCGAGGCGTTTGAATATGGATCATTCTACTGTTCTAAGGCGTCTGAAGGCAACATACATTTAAAAATACGTCCAGGATACAGAAATCGTATAGATAAATTAATTTCCTCAAAACCCGAATCCTTCATTCGTGACAATGAAGAATTCATTCTTTCCCAGATAAATGGCAGAATAGAATCTGACAGTGATTACTTAGATGACTAACTCTATGCATTCTTTTTAGAAAATCACCAATTAAATTTGTTCAAAAAGGCCACAAACTTATGCACCAAACTAATAAATAGATGATATTTTTGCTACTTGCTCAGACTTACACATACAGTATTTGGTGTTTGCTAAGTTGTGCTAGGTTCACTTTTATTTTATTTGTTACTTTCTGAAATCCAGCAACATTGCTTCTTTCGTGATATAATGAAATGTAATGGGGTTTTTTTGTAGGTGGGAGGAGCCTATACAGGGGGGGCATGACCTTATATGGACAAAGGCTTCCACATCAGCACATTCCAGGTCACTGACACACTAAACACACCTACGCAGTTACACAACACACACACACCATGTATTACAGCATGTCAGGAATAGCACAAGCTTCACACAGAAACCACCTGCATGTGGACTATTATCCCAAATCCACCAATTGCCATTTTAGAAAACCCATTTATTATTAGCCGTAGGTCATGTCCACCGTACGAGTCCGCTGTTACTATAGAAACTGAACCATGTTCGAACTACTGAACTGAACTATTAATCAACAACCTTCCAGTTTGAAAATTCAGCCACACTGTGGTTTAAGTGAGGAATAAATCACTCTGTGTCATGCAATCATATGAAAATAATCAAGAAGGTGAGGTGAGGTGGTGTTATGAAATAAAGTTGCTGAAGTTGATTATTTTCCTAGAAAATCAAGACCCGAACAGTGTTATTCCTGATACATCATACCGACGCTAACAATTATTTATTTATGAATAAACAACGTCATGCTTTCTATGCATTTAAAGTTGGAATGTGTGTTTGTGTGGAGCGCATCAGGGTAAACTTATAAACATAACTTGAATTTTTTCTTACATCACTGCAGTTGTAGAGTTTATCCTGGTATGATTACTTCAACCTGAGCGACTATTTACGGTGTATGAATGAGAATGAATGAGAAAAAGAATCCAGTAATTTTTTTATTTTGCATCATTTTAATAAAATCTTTTAGGAGGCCTGGTTGAGAGGACGTACAGAATGGTTCAAAACGGGATCGCGTCACTGCGAGAGAAACACGGAAGAAGAACACAAAAATGTAATTTCACAAAGACACGATTGATTACAGAATCTATACATTACATGGAGATCTTCTTCACTTCTTACACGCCTTGCTTTTTAGTATTGTTTTAAACACAACCTCTGTCAATCCTCCTGACGATGAAGAACCAACAGCACGTCAGTGGCCACTTGCAGCACGAAGGGGCGGAGCCTGATAACAATACACTTTGACTGAGCAGAAAACATCATGTATTTTAAACTCTTCACTGTTGTTTCTTATAATCTATCTAATAATATTAGCTCTAACTAGCTGGCTTGCTAACACACTAGTGTATCAGTCGAGCTCAGCACTTTTTCAGCAGCCCCTCACTCACTCTGGATGTAAATTCATTTGTTTTCTCTGTAGAAATTCCTCTAATTGTGAATGATGTCACTGATTCACTTCCAATTTTATCAGATTTTATCATCATTGTTGAGTATTTACTTCCACCCGACGCATCTTATGATGTCTTAGAAATCTTGCGACGTGCGCCAGCGTGATGTTGATACACACCCTTTGTTTCCACGGTTACGTTTGCAAGCAACGTCTCTGATTTTAGCACTGAAGCAAGATTTCAGCAATGCTGTTTCTCAATAATGGTGAAATAACTAAATCTATGACTTTGATTTGATCAGGTTTGAAAAGTAAACCCTAAACATCAATTTCTCAATTTCTCAAACCTAAACATCAATTTCTCTAGGGCAACAAATAATAATTTAATTCCATAACCTCACTATAGAGCTTGCTAATTCGCCAGAAGTCATTTAAACCGTAAGTAATTAATTTGCATACATTGAAAGATTCCTTGTAATTAAGGTCAGTTTCTGCTTTTAAGTATTGGCACCCCGTTCCCTGTAACATGGTCAGTGTTGTTTGGAGTGCAAATGGAATTCCTTCTACATCACAACCTAGAGAGACTCGACTCTAAAATTAACTTGTTTGTGTTGTAACAAAGCTCTTAGAATCTGAGGAGTGTTTGAGGTCAATGGGACAAAGGTGGTGCTTTTCAGGGCTGCACTGCGATGTGAAAGGTGCAGTGTGATGTAATCAGATGATCTCATAGCTTTTCGTACAAGGAAAAATGTAGTGTAAGGCACTTAAACTATAACAGTTGGTTTATTATCTAAGTCTAAGTCTAACCTATCTTTTCATTATATTACACTCATATACACTGTGTGTGTGTGTGTGTGTGTGTGTGTGTGTGTGTGTGTGTGTGTGTGTATGTATGTGTGAGAGTGAGACATCACTAGTCATTTAAAGATGCTGTTTGTAATTTGTAAAACTTAAAAAATAAATGAATTTGATGAAAATGAAAAGGGCGTGACTTCTTCAGACGTCTTTTGAGTAAATCTTACTTATACAATACTTCATCATTGCATTGTCTACTGTATCACATTAAAATACATCTAAATTCTAAATTGTACTTAGCAAATCAGTACATTTTTTAAATGTGTCACTAGTAATACTTTCAGTTTTAGATCATGAATCAAAACGGCAGCACATGCAAACATTTAAAAACCAATGTCCTGCATTTTGTTTTTTTTTAAAAAAACTCTTCAAAGTTGATGTAAGCTGTATACAGACCCAAACATATTCGTTTCATGGCACAGTTTTTACTCAAATTCCCTGGAATGCATTAAGTTCAGTGCGAACAACAAAGTGACACACACTACAAACTATTCATAACAACACAAAGATGCTAATCGTCTGGCTGGGATTAGTGCTGATTGACGTTAACACACAGTGGATTTACATTTACGCCACCTGAAACAGGTTTAGAGTTAAGGCACAAGTCGAGCGTTAATTAAATAAGAAAGAAGGTGAAATGCAGTGACTACAGTAAAGTGCAGGGCTTTTTGTCCTTGAAGGGGTTTTCTGAAGCCGGGATGCCCATGAGCAGGGGGTCGTACTTGGCGTGTTCGCTGCAGTAGCGCATGAGATCGGCTGAAGCTTTGGACACCTGAAGAATAAAATCAGAAGAACCGGATCAGAACAAACCGTTTTAAAAAGTGGCGTTCACACTCATGGTGCTGTACATAATTAAGCAAAATAAAATGTTTGACACTTTGAGGGATGAAAACGTGCACAGAAATCAACTCAGCACAGAGAACGCAGAGTCACATGCTAAATAAATGCTAAAAAAAAACCCATAAAGCTCAGAAAATGTTTCTACCTTTATCCTCTCGATACTGGCTTCGACGCGGAGCTGCTGTACCGTCCTCCTCGCCAGCGCCATGTTGTTCGAGCTCGTCTTAGATGACATTTTCACCAACATGCAACTGTTGTTAAACATACACAAACACACACGTGATAGTTTTACTGTCTGCAATCCATTCTTCAGTTTAGATCATTTTCCGTTTCTGCTTTCATACTGTAGCCCAAATACAAACACACAAACACACACGTCCAGCTCTTAACTGCCAATCTGAGATCATTTTCCAACCAGTGTTTGGCGAAAGAAAAACTGCACCAAACACCACGGAGAGTGTTTCCTTTTAAAAGACAATGAAAGCCACATTACAATGGGAGATGAGTAGGAGTTCCAGGTCAAACAGGAACAACGTGCTAATGCTACACGACATCTTTATTCCTTAAATAAAGTTCTACGCAGTTTTAAGCCAAACTATGCCTATCATTTATGACACTGTAGTCAAGGTGGTACTGAAATGATTTTGGCGTGATTAATTAACTCAGTTCTTAAAATCGTGCATGCTGAATAACCAGCGCCACATCACTTACAGTACTTGTATGTTTAATTTGTGCTTAATTATTTCATAAACAGAGCTGCGTTAACCAGCTGCAGGCTTCAACATATCTGTGTCTTGCTCGTAACAGTGGTAGGGGTCAAACGTGTGAGCTCAGGCACGTAACATGGAACATCCGCACTGGCACAAAGGAAAAAGACAATGAAGGCTGCACAGGGTTAGATTTCTCTTCTTTCATATTCTTGCTTGAGTGACACCATTACACCTTATGATCACCTTTTTAATGGAGATATTCTAAAAGCATATTTGAAAAATTTGAATATATCTGTATTATTCCAAAAGTCCAGCAGGAAAATGCGTCATATGAATTTCTTGAAGATCATAGGAAGAAGAAAAAGTTCTCCTTGTTTTCTCTTTATGTTGTGATATTGACTGATCCAGTTCCCAAAATTAATAATAATAACAATAATAATAATAAGAAGAAGAAACATTTTAAGTAAATCATTAGAACATCATTAAGGTTTTCATTCCATTAGCATGGACATTAGTGAACCACGTTTTGTGTATATGTTAATTCAATGCTAAAAAAACTAATTTAAGAGCAAAACTCAGCCATTGTCACGAAAGACAATTAAAATACTATTCAAGTTTTGATAATTTGTAGCGTGACAAAAATAAACAATAATTTAGCTAAGAAAGCAGTGCTGCAAAAGTGTCAAAAATATGATAAACCGTTAAACAGAATTTGATGATACTGTTACATAATTCTATCACTGAAAAAATTGAGGAAAAAATAATTAATTGAAGATTTTAAATTCTTCCCCTGAGCTGCATTTAGTTTGCAATTATTAAAAAGCAAAGTTAGAAAAGATCACAGCATTGACGATTTCTCAGAAAGTGTACAGTGACAGAATTGATCGTGATATTGGAATCATATGGCCTAGCCCGTATCAGTGTTGAAGAATTATGTTAAAGAATAAACTAAACTTTCAAGGGCTAAATCAACGAAGCAACGAAGCAGCCCCCAAACACGGCCTGTCTGATGGAGGGAATTGTGCACTTGTGATTTTCCCCTCAGTACTGGTACAGAAAGAACCGACTGTAAGGAGAACCGGACTTAATCACTACTTTCCGTGCACAAACTGCACACGCTCTCGGCTGCACAACGCACAATGAGACAATCAGCATGCTGTGCGGCTCCAAACAAAAAAAAGGTGCATGTGTATCCTCTCGCACTGACGTCATCCGCTCGGGCTAGTGTCATGCAGAATTAATGGCTGGGTCAAAAATAGCTTGTGTTCTACAAATCCCCAAACGCAGGTGTGTGGAAAAAGTTGTGTGTGTGTGTGTGTGTGTGTCCATCTGCACATAACAACATGAGGCCTCGGCTGCAATAATGAGCCATTATCACGACGTGCCCCGGCCCTAACCAAACACCAGCTCCTGGAGATAATGCCTAATATACGTCAGCATACACACACACACACACACACACACAAGCTTGAGTCAGGAGCTGCCAGCTCATCGTTTAAAACACAACTCTGAATGACATGGCATTGTTGTGAAGGAAAAGAACAATTGTAACTTAACACCACCACTGAGCAATACATCAACACAAATCCACCCCCAATCCACCCCCAATCCACCCTACCCACACACACACACACACACACACACTTGACACTTCAGATAATACATTTTTTAATATTTCTAACCTTTCACCATACCTTCATTCCCATCTCATTCCCACCAGACCTACATCTGTTCAGCTGAGTAAGATTTCCTCTTATCGCTTTTTTATTCAGTATTTTTATTTCTTCCTTGGCATGATGGTGTAGCGGTTAGCACTGTCTCTTCACAGCAAGAACATCGCGGGTTTGATCCCAATTAACCCTAGGATGCCTTTCTGTGTGGAGTTTGCATGTTCTTCCCGTGCTTGCGAGGGTTTCCCCCCGGGTACACCAGTTTCCTCCCACAGTCCAAAGACATGCAGATTAGGCTGACTGGCTACTCTAAATTACGTCAGTGTGAATGCCAACGATCACAATCACTGGGGTGCTGACACGAAGTCAGTGTGTGGTCCAAGTGCCGGTATCAAGCCCAGATAAAAAAAAAATAATAATAAAAAAAAGGCACCCGGCTGAAAAACCCCTGAGAACTCGACCCCAAACACGGAGCAGCCAGAAGAAGAAGAAGAAAGAATTTTATTTCTTCATCTTACTGTACAATATTTTAATTGTCTGAGAATAATCCACATTTTGCGTCCTTGAAACCCGACCAAAATTATAAGGGGTTTCTCAAATTTTCTGCAAATCATTTTTCAAACAACTGGCCTGAGCAATTTTCTGAAATGTCTTGTATAGAGCGTTAAAGGTGCCATAGACCTTATTTACCCTGCTTTAGATTAATGTCATTTTTAGTAATGCACCTTTGAGCTCTGGGTCGTGATTGGTCAGAAGAGAAGCAGCAGCTCTGACAGACGCGCAGCTGCACATCACAGGTTTATGTTAATGCGCTCGTTCTAATACGTTATCTATACGTTTCTATAGCAATGGCTCGTTCACAGGGAAAGACCATGAACAGTTTCCTGTGAGTCTCCAGTGTCAGAGGCAGAGGTGAAGCTTTAAGTTTAAGGATGCTTCTACGGCCAAGTCACGTCCATAACGTTTTATAGGACAAGATTATGCTGCACAAACAACGCTGATGCAAAAATATCCGTGCCCCTAAAACTTTACGTTTCCAAGTCAACGCTTTTTTTCGTGGTTTGTCTGTAACATGATAAGCTGCGGGTTTCTTTGGCATAGTAACTTCAAGACGGAGAGGATGAACGTGTCCTCAGAGCAGAAGTGAGTTTCACTGACACCACACACACACACACACACGTGCGGAACAAACTCTAAGTCATTGTGTCTCTGGGTGTCTCCCTCCTTCTAAATGCCTCCATTCAGCTCAGCAGTAAAGAAACGCTCCACTATTCAGCTCAAGCCTACAATCTCACTCCACCAGGCCTCAACACGTATAGCCTTAAAACAAAGTGTGCATTTAGAGACGTCGTGCCCGCATGCGACTGCAGCACAGTGTATGACACTCCCCAGGGTTAAAAGTCCACCGTTAACTCGCCTCGCTCGCTGGTGGTCTCAAAAACAAGGCCTGTGTGAAAGACGAAAACACAATGAGCTCATAAAGCTACAGTTGTGTTAGTTGTGTGTGTTGGTGGTTTGTGTGTGATTAGAATCGTCTCTGTAAGAAAAGTGGAACACAAAATGACCAGGCTAATTTAAAGAGATTGGAGAAAAAGATAAACTGTGCACAAACGGAGACAGATAACACATCAACGGAGTAAAATGTGCCCATTTTTATTTGGTACTGGACGAATACCCAGAGGCTCCGCCCAGTGAGCGCAAGGGAAAAAAATAAAATGCTGTATTTACAAATATGCAATTGAATGGGATTAAATTAGATTAGATTAGATGTAAGCGATAATCACAGTGTTTCCGGTCATACGTCATTTCCGTTTCAAACGCGAAAAGAATTTTTGATATATAGATCAATACAGAATGATAAGAGTTTGACAAAAACAGCCCAAAAAAAATCAGTCTGACTGTGTGCTCCATTTAATATATCATTTATGTAGTAACAATTTAAACAGGGAATAACATGGCAAACATTCCACATAAAGACGATGTTTATCTAACATTAACGGAAGGAGTCTACAGCGTCAGCGGTGTGTAACAGCTGCCATTAACCTGATCCACAACTTGAAAATTTCAAACTAAAGAAGGAGTAAGGGAGTCACTGTATTATAAAAATATTGCAATATTCTTAAACATTGCAAAAAAAGCTATTACGCTCTTATGATGTCATGTTTTTCTTCGACAAAGCAAAATTTCCCAAAATTGAAATAGAATTAAAATCACAAGTGCTGGTGATCAACTAATGTTTGACTGGAATGACTATCACGAGAGGAGAACACCAGTCTTTAGTCACGTAACGTCACACAGTGGAAACACAAAACATTCGCAAATGTGTTTTGTCGAATCTTTTAATAAATCCTAACCCTATTTTGTGCAAAACTGCAAAGGTAAAGCTATAACTTTAAGTTTTCTGACAATTCAGCATGCTGTGTGTTTTTTTTTCTTATTAACTTCTAGAGAGAGGATAAAGTGAGGCTGTGTGCAGCTGCTATAGTGTAAGTTGTATAGCGTAACTGCTATGGGACAATAACGCACTGAACTCACGGATGTTCAACGAAACATGATTAAAAGTATAATGTTCTTTTATTTAAATAATAATACTTAAAAAAAATAATTAAAAAGAATAAAAAAAACAGCAAATGCTGTAGTCCGAGAGGAATAAAAAAAACATTAACTCTGCTTCATCACAGCACCTTGTGATCCGGTGTTTAATTCTACGCAGACACTTCAAAACACAAGCCCTAACTTCTGACTTTGACCACCAGACAAGACATCATGCTAATAATACTAGAAAGAATACCATATGACCTCTGAGAGATCACATGAGCGGATGTCAGTCAGGCATCAAAACGCATCAGATGACCTGTTCCTAAAAAATTCCGCTGCCTGTAACAGTGACTTCCCTTTCTGTGATGAGTTAGTGATGACTGCTGTTGGACCACATGTAATAAGTGCAAACACACTGACAGGTACAAGCGCATGATAAGAGACCAGGGGTATGAAGGCATGCCCACGTTTCAAGGACACACACACACACACACACACACACACACACACACAGGGAAGCATGTGAGAGCGGGAGGAGCTGATCAGAGCGTGTACGAGAAGAGCTGAGGAAACTGAAAGGAAAACTTACTAAGTGATATAGCTCAGAGTTTTCTTTACACTTTGTGAGACGTTGAGATAAACACCTGGCTCTGAGACAGGGCTCGGAAAAACCCGCAGCTGTACGGAGAAGTTTACAGCGAAATGAAGAAATCGTTTCCAGCTCAAACAGTCAGCAGAGTAGAAAGTAAATTTAACTGCAAAAGAAATTCCACAGACCACTTCAGTACAGATTTCATTTACAAGTACTCAACTATTCAAATATTAGGAAAATGTTTACAATAATTTACATTTTTCTGATTTAATTCGTTTTTTTCCTGTTTTCACCAAAAGAACACATCGGGTCCGAGTTGAACCTGTTTTTTTTAACGTCGTAGAAAGATGATTTCGCTTCCCTCTGATTCTTTGTGTTGTCGTGTTCAATGAGACCAGACTTGGTATGTGCATAGATGGCTTAAGTGTGGCAACATCTCATTAATATCTCCCAAAATTTGCCCTGCGGGGTGCTAGAGCATTTGAGTGATGTAAACCAAAATTGCTGTGTAGGTAGAGGAAACTGGCCTCTATCACTGGAAGTGTTTTATATACTGTGTTGGAAGCAGAAGAAGAAGAAGAAACATACAATGACAACAGGGTGCATACACAACGCAGGTTAATTAGGATGGCAAGAGGCAGTGGAGGGGGTTTCTAATTTGCATATTCATGAATATTCATGAGCATAAGACTAAAGGTGTAGATGTCATCTGGTCATGTTTTTATCAGTTACAAAATCAGAGTAAATACAACTTCCTGCTCAACTCAGAACAGTTTTAATGATTTAATGGCTTATTTTTCTGTTTTGTACTGTTAAGTTTTTTTAAAGAAACTTTATATTTCTTTATATTTATTACTGGTATGCTTCTTCTTCTTCTTACTAAATTTATTCATTGATATCTTTGTTTGTTTTATATTGTCCTGAGCAAGAATTTCGTACGTTATCTTATTTCTCTTATCGTAAAGAGACATGTTTATGCAGACATCCTGACTTCATACCAAAATGAATAAACAATAAATGTTGTGTTCCACACACACACACACACACACA
>JAOVYU010000029.1:1526679-1537602 GCA_025674565.1 Synodontis membranacea
TGTGTGTGTGTGTGTGTGTGTGTCTGTGTGTGTGTGTGTGTGTGTGTGTGTCTGTGTGTGTGTGTGTGTGTGTGTGTACCTGCAGATCTGCAACTTGGGGCCTTTTAAACCTCCTCCAGGAAGTTCAGCTGCGGTATTTAAAGCGCGCGCATGCAGCAGAGACACGATCAGAGCAGGACACCGCGCGCGCAGAGGCAACAGGTGGGAGCGCACACACACACACACTTAGACACATTTCTACACACTCCAGATAAAAATGCTCGATCACAGGAGAACTTGAGTAATGTTACTGATCAGTGCTGTTCCTCAGACTTGTGGCGCGCGGGCGCATGGATGCACGTGGACGAACCTTTGACTTTTTCTCTGAGATTATTTCATTGCTCGGTATGGATTTATCATGATGCATGAAGATGAATGAGGAAGGTTTATAATCGGTGTCAGTAGACCAGCAGGACTTATTTCCTATATAACAAAAAATATAACAGAGAGGAAGAGTAGAGTGAAGTCCTAGAATGATTATTATTATTATTATTATTATTATTATTATTATTATTATTACTCTTTCAGAATCTCATCATTTATAATGTACCTGATTAATCAGCATCAACACTAAGAGCTCATTCAACAGCAGTTCAGGTGTCAATTCCATCATAACAAGTTCCAATGAAATTTCATTTAGAATCTACAGTATAGATCTGATGATGGAAAGTTGATGTATTAAATACAGAATGTAGAATGCAGGAAGTAAGTGCACTCTGCTTCTGCACTCACACAGTACTGGATGTTGGATTTAGTTCAGCACAGAGCATGAAGTGTTCAGCAAAAGGATGTTACTTTCAGCAGTATCTGTGTGTAGCCTCAGACTCCTGTTCAGGAACCTTGTTTCTTCAACGTGTTTTGAGATACATTTCTGTGCAGAACTTTTGTAATGAGAGGTCCATCCAGATCATGTCTCCTGTTCACAGAAACGGATGATTTTTGTTTTTCGCAGCGTTCTGTGCGATCAGGACATGTTCCCGAGGTCACTGAGATTTTTTTTTTTCTTCTGAACATTAACTGAAGTTCTTGATCAGTTTCTGCATGATGTCATGCTGTGAATTTTGTGTTATGTTTCACACATTTAGGGCGTTTTTTTATGTTTCATTTTGTGATTGTGACCCCCCCCCCCCATCACACTTACTCTATCTTGACATTTAATTTGTCACAAGTAAGGGCATTTCTTTCTTTCTTTCTTTCTTTCTTTCTTTCTTTCTTTCTTTCTTTCTTTCTTTCTTTTTTGTCCACAGGAGTACATTTCTCACCACTCATTTTTCACGTTCATTTAAAAACAGCTTTTCATTTTCATGTGATCTATTTTCCTTCACACACGTTTTCATTTCCCCCCTTTTTTCCCTCCGTGTTTATTTTTATCATCATGTAATGTTTTTTCCATGATTTATGCATTAACATGCAGAGTGCGTTTTTATTTTATTCACATGATTCATTTACATTCATGTGGTAATTTATTGCACCTCAGACTCGTGTTTTTAGGCATTTGTTTTTTTCAACACGCAAATTCACTTATTTTCAAAAGTGTTTGATATTTTTCAAAAAAGTTGTTGATATTTGTTTGATATTTTTTCATACGATTCACATGATGTCATGCTTTCCTGAGTGCACAATCTCAGGCTATAGCATCTTAAAGTACACGTTCACCTTCACGTATGATCACATAATGCTCACGTGAAATGTCTTTTTGACTCAGACGCTGAAAAAAAAGAACTCTAGTGTTGAATTCAGGTTTGTTGTGTGAACTGGTTCTGTGTTGAATTACCTTACAGGAAGAATCAAACACCTAGAATGTATGGTAGTGTTCAGTCTTTAAGTGTTTAATGACATTTTAGCATGTGGAAGTTTTACACGCTTCAAATCTGACGTGCTAATTCAACACTGTTCGTGTGACCCAGTAGAGTATAATTTAACAATGTGTTAATTTCGTGCTGTGTGTGTGTGTGTGTGTGTGTGTGTGTGTGTGTGCACTTCCCCTATTCCAGCTGCTACACCAAACTTTTTTCTCATATTTATTGAAATCCTCTCTATCTCTCTATCCTGTCAGACCTTGAGCTCAGGGAAAAAACGAGCAATGATTTTATGGAGGCCAATTTTTCCCAACCACAGCGTCTGAGGCGAACAATAAAGTGCCGTCTGTTTATTTTATACATGATATTAAAAAATTTAAATGGTAGACCTTTGTGTGTGTGTGTGTGTGTGTGTGTGTGTGTGTGTGAGAGTGTGTCTGTAAATAATACATGACTAGGGCACAATGTGATGTAGCAGATGTGTTTTACAAAAATCTGGCTCTGTAAGGGCTTCTTAGACTTTTTGCAGCAGGAAAAAATAAAAGTTAAAAAAATCACCAAGCTCATAAACATTTATTTACAAAACAAGAAAAAATTACATAAAAGTAGTATTCAAATATCCATCACATCATATGCATATACAAGCCTAAAGAGAAACCCAAAGATCGTTAGAATATTTATTAGAATAAATAAATATTGATAATAATCATTTTTATTTAAAAATAGGTTTTATGATCAAAGTCAAGTCGATGATATTTCTGCTTAATACAAATGAGCGTGCTTTTGAAGGATTTTTGTGCAGGATTTAGATTTGACTTTTTGTTCTTAATTTTTGGACTTTATTTCTTTTCAATTGAATTTATTAATGTTTAATTTAATTAGAATTTTCAGGTGATTTCACCTTGAAAAATGTTCACATTTTAACTTCAGTTCATCAAATTCAGATTAGATTTGTTTTTAAACAGTTGTTATTCATTAGTTGTTTCAGTTAATCAGGTTTTTGTAGCTTAATTTCAGTTTATTTCAGGTTATGTACTATTTCATAACTTTATTTCATGAAGAATTTCTTTACGAACACTAGCCTTCAAGCTTTATGTAGGTTTATATTTGTTTATATCAACTTTATGTAGGTTTATGTCAGATTTGTCTCAGTTTATTTCGAACTCACGTAGATTCATGTCAGGTTTACGCACGTTCCTCGTGAACACTAGCCTTCAATTAAGCATTAACTATTAATGAGCGTATTATACCCAGAGTGTAATGGAGTACCTGCGTCCTCGTTAGCAGTCTGTTGTGTCGCTGATGTGCGTCTGCATCACTGATGAGCAAATGATAAAGTTTCACCTGAAGCTCGGACAGAGATGGAAAGAGTTCAGACAGGTTACGATACTGACAACATTTCAGCTCCTATTTTATGGTTTTAACTGGGTATAAAATATCTCTAGGCTTTAATAATAATAATAATAATAATAATAATAATAATAATACCGAAAGTGCATGGACGCAACAGATCACTGTTTTTCGCGGCTATATTTCTAACAGTTTTTTCTTTTAAATCTCTGTAGACCCTGAGAACGAACATGCCGAGATCATTTTTAGTAAAAAGTAAACGTGCGCACAGCTACCACCAACCTCGCAGCCTGGAGGACGACTACATCCAGCTCGACGCTCTGCTGACACACACCTACACAGGTATGTTCTTTAAAAGTGATCAGGTGACACAATTTCGCCTTTTACGCCACATTCAGGCAAGACATGTTCAGTACGTAAAGTTCTTTCATTTTATACCGAGCCTAGAAGAATGATGCTGTACGTTTACGAGTATAAGAGTCTGAAAGCTTTACCTCTGACTGCCGCAAAGCACTGACATTGGAGACTCCTTACAGAAATCTCCACCCTATAAACAATTACATGCTTTTTTATTCTGAGGAAGAAAGTGATTTGGTTTCAAGACGGAACTAGTTAACAGTGTGTCCTTCACCGAACGACGCCAGGCGAACCGTGATGATCTTTTAGCTCAGTTAGCCAGTTCTACATTTTAGAGGCAAAGTAGCAACATCACACATGTCCTAGCTGATCGAGTACATTTGGGTTAACAGGGATAATGAGTACTTAATTTTTACACACACTATATTCCCAGCCCTGGACATGGATTGAGATTTCATGAAAGCACCATAAACATGTGCTTATATCGTTAGCTAAGTACATTTTTTTTATTCTAACTCAGACCTGATTGATGATTAAGCATTAGACCTGGTTCGCTAATGCTTAAAAAACCCAGTTTGAAAGAATGTTAAAGCACAATAGCGACAAAAACAAAGCATACTTAGCTAGCTAAATTGACATGCTAATTTATAAAACTTTGCTAGCTAGCGAACTTAGTTTATTTTAAGTTATTTTGCAAAACTGAATAACCAACTAGCTAATTTAGCAAGCTAATTTACAAAATTCAGCTAACTAGCTAGGTAATTCACCAAGCTAATTAGCAAAACTTAATAGCTAGCTAGCTACTTTAACAAGCTAATAAACAATATTATAGTAGCTAATTGAGCACATTTTAAGACATCTTAAACTTAAATAAATCTTAATAAGAAACAAAACATGAAAAAAGAGCTCTCGTGTTTTTACTCGATCTTCTCAGTGTCTAATTTGAAGTTGTTGTGATTGTGCAGAGATCCAGGCCGAGTCTGACGGGTGTGAGGACGTGAGTAAGAGTGCAGGTCGATGTTCACCTGAAGGCAGCGCGGTGTGTACGGCTGAACATACGGCTCAACACTCTCCGCTCAGCTGTGAGGGAAGTGTGTGTGATCCACCGGCGAAGTATGAGGACTCTGCGTGGAGTCCCAGATCTCCGTCTTCTTCTCCAGGTGCACAAACTCAAACCTTATCCAAGAGAGCCACTATAAACCAGCTCAGTGCAGGACTTTTGTCTTATTCAGGCTCACACTTAAAGACTTATTAAAATCTACAAGCACATTATAATTACAAATACGTAACATTTATCAGGGATTTTGGGTCCAGCGTGGCAACCCTGGACTCTCTGTATGAGGTCATATATGTAAGGAATAAAACACTTTGTGTCACGATATTACAGGACAATAATCAATGATGTTGTGGAGTGATGAACTGTTATTAGCTGGTATGAAAAAAATCCAAAATTAATCAAATACAGTATTAACAAAATAATAATCTGATGTCTGAACAGATGTGGATGACTATCGCTTATCATCACCGGATGATATCCAACCTTTCGACCTGACCTTCCGCCCCTGCGCCTGGACTCACACCCGCTCGGAGCTCAGACACCTCGTTCGACCGTTTCAGCAGAGACCCGTGGCACGTGAAACGCCATCCATCAGCGTTTACGGCTCCGCGGAGAGGATCACCGAGGCCTTTTTCTCTAATCAGTCCACGTTCAGAGGTTTTTCTCAGGACGAGTATAGCACACTGGCTACAGATCTGCTGAAAAGCCGCACACGAGGATATTACACCGATTTCAAGAGCATCCCTGAGAACGCTGAGATAAAGTCGCACTCTGACATCTTGTGCACACGACTGCAGATTAACGGCTCTTACAAGTGCGTCAAGTGCACTAAGGTACGGCTTTCAAAACAGCAATCATGTCACCCTTGTTTTTTTTCCCCTCTCAGCAGCAAATCTGATCTTGTCTTCTATCTGATCCAGGTGTTTTCTACACCTCATGGCTTAGAGGTCCACGCCCGGCGCTCACACAGCGGCACGAGGCCTTTCGCTTGTGAGCTGTGCGGGAAAACGTTCGGCCACGCCGTCAGTCTGGAACAGCACAAAGTTGTCCACTCACAAGTACGGAAGATATATTATATGCAGTATACGCCATTATGTAAATTACTAGCGAAACTGGACAGCTTAAGAATTGACTTGCTTGGTGCAGTCTGGTATACGACAGCAGTACAAAAATAATACAAAAGCAAGTGCACTTTATATTTTAAAAAACGAGCAATCCGTGCTTGGTAGCTGTAATGTGATTGGGCGGGAGGTGCCAAATGACCAGATAAAAAAATAAAAAAATAAGAATGTATATGAACAAAAATCTAACTTGCACCATTTTAAATTTACCTCCAAGTCAGCCATGTTTCCTAGTAACGCTAAGCAATTCACATTCTGTTTTCCGCTATCGCTGCTAAAGCTTTCAAAAGAATATAATCCCAATCTTCATAGATTAGCATAGATTCTGCTTTCTGTTACATCTTTGGGAGGCGGAGCCTACAGATTTCACGAAGGCTGCTATGACACTAGACTTGTTCTTTATGGAAACAGTGCTGTCTGATTAACAACTCTAGCGAGTCTTAGTTAGTACAGGGTAACTCGGTTTGTTTAAAAATTAATTAGTCTAAGTATGGAGGAGGAGGAGGAGGAGGAGGAGGAGGAGGAAGCTTGTCTGAAATTTGGCTTTGGGGATGAATTCTTGCGTGACTAGACAGTATACTGTACATGCAGACATTAAAGTGACATCAGATGCCAACGAACATCGCAAAACAAAGAAAAGTATTAACTCTAGTTACATTACAGTGTTACAACATTGATGCTGAAATATCCGAGATTGTTCACTTAGATTTGTTCACTAATGGGAAATTGTTTCACCAACACTCTGTCCACTGTGCTGCATTTCCAGGCTTGTCTCTCCAAGCTGCAACCTGATTGGCTGGGATGTTTGAAATTACATGCAGCTTTTATGTAAAAACTCAAGAAACAAAAATTCGACCTCAAATACCACTTGGACGATTGATTATATTTGGAGCGAAGGATGAACCTGTGCAAACCGAAATATTCCTTTAATCAAACATTCTTTAATGATGACGGTGTCTGGAGGCGGGGCTTGTTTGTTAACTGTAGCTACCAGAGTGGATTTTAATCATTTAGTAATTAACATTGAATTATTATTTTTTTTAAAATCGATTCCTAGTTGGTTGGGTTTATAAACCTGTGACTTCAACAGATGATCCGGTTGCTGATCTGGATAAAAAACATGGATTAATATTTTCCTTATTTATTGACAGGAGAGGATTTTCAGCTGCAAAATCTGCGGGAAAAGCTTCAAGAGGTCGTCCACTCTGTCCACGCACCTGCTGATCCACTCGGACACGCGGCCGTACCCCTGCCAGTACTGCGGCAAGAGATTCCATCAGAAATCCGACATGAAGAAACACACGTTCATCCACACAGGTACATCACGGAATTCCACGCACGAGTACACTTCATGAGAAAGAATAAAGTAAAGAACGCAACCCGTGCGACGACACAGTTTTGTGACGTTTTTGCACACGTACCCCACGTGATTTATTGTACATAAACATCATGTGATGTCAGAAAAAAGTCACTAAAGTCTTTTCATTTCCTGCTCTTAAAGGTGCAACATTCATAAGACTCACACACATCATTTCCAACATTCTCTAAAAAATACTCATCGCACAGTGTAACCAGCTTAAAATTTCTAAAAATGAAATTTTATCCGTTAATAGATCTGACTGGACAACACTTTATTTAGCCACTTAAACGACTACATAATGTGTCTTAAAATAAAGAATAAAGCACTCAGTGTCATGCGGTTGTAGGAAAATAATCAACTACATGGAGGTACAGTAAAGTCCTAATGTTGCAGGATTACTGTTGATTTCTTTCCTATAACAGCACATCCCAAAGTCTTTTATTCTGCGCTTTGCCAACACTAACCATGATTTACTATCGAGTATGTCATTTATTAAAGGATAATGAGTGGATAATACTGTAATACTTTGCGTGAGACTCTTTTACGCTTCTGGGTAACATAACAAGATATATTTTTTGTCTTATTAACTTCCAGAGAGAGCGAAAAAGCAACGAAGTAGTAATAAATAATAATAAACGTAGCTAAAAACAGATAAATAAATTCTCCTTTATTAATTATTAATCTCAGCCCTCATCACGCCAACCTGGTATTGATTATTTTCCTCTAACAGCATGACACGCAGTGTTTTATTCCGTGTAACTGTATCATTGTGTTAGTATTAGAGCGCTGAAGTGCATCGTGTTTAAATTGTCTTTATCATCATTTCAGGAGAAAAGCCGCACAAGTGTCAGGTGTGTGGAAAAGCGTTCAGTCAGAGCTCCAACCTCATCACACACAGCCGGAAACACACCGGATTCAAACCGTTCGGCTGCGACTCCTGCGGCAAGGGCTTCCAGCGCAAAGTGGACCTGAGGAGACACCGAGAAACGCAGCACGGCCTAAAATAAGAGACGCTCCCGTCTACAGTTCAACTCCAATTCATATGCTTTACATCAAACACTACGAAGAGCATTAGTTATGCTGTTAATACTAAAAAAAAAAAAAAAAACAAACAAAAAAAGGTTCCTTTATCGACTTTTACTTTGAACTAATCTTTACACGACTTTACAGTTATTTATAAAATCTTGTGTTCTTGTGAATGTTTACTTTTAGGTCCAAGCGGATTTATTTTTTTTTAATGAAGTTTGTAGATAAATTAAAGTTCTTCCTGAAGTCCTGCTCCGTTTTTTTTTTTTTTTTTTAAAGTATTAAAGTATTAAAGTATTAAAGTGTTTAAGCAGGAAACGTTTGAGACCCCGCTCCAGCTTTATGTATTTATTAGCAGTGAGGTACTGTAAGAGGAACCTCGACCTCTCACAGCTGCTTATAAAGCAAACTTTCACACGCGGCTCGTTATCTGTGAGCAGCGAGAGATCACGGGTTTGGTTAGCAGCTCTACAGAACAGATTTAGTCATTTCCTAAACACACATCATACTGAACACCAGCTTCTTTTTCACCTAGGTTGTTTTTCTGAACAAAAAAGGTGAAAAAATAAGGCAAGAGGTCCTCATAACGGCCTTCTGACAGAACCAGAGGTCTGGAGTTTGCCTCCTGGTTTTTCAACAAAAAGAAAAAGAAAAAGAAAAAAAAAGGAACTGGTAGAATTAATGTTGATCTCTGCAGCAGTGTACTTCTTTCGTTTTTATGGAAAAAGGTTCGAGGTAAAACCCCTTTAGACAGCTCGTACCATCCAGACAACCCCTAAGAGGTTTTTTACCCCCTAATGCTTTAAATGTTAAAGGCTCTGGAGATGACAGTGCTAAAAACTTTCATTTTTTTAATCTATAAATAATTAAATTATTGGGTGGGGCTAATTGTGAGAGAAAGCAAAAGAACGCTAACCTAGAAAGTAAAAGCTACAGCTACTGATTAATAAAAGACAAATGAGTAAAAGCTAATATAGCACAGAAAAGCTCGGCCTAGCAACTACTCTCTGTAATTGTGCGGCTGGTACACAGACTGAACGATCCTGTGTGTGTGTGCTGTTGTGTTTAGTTGCCTGATGAGAGATGCTGGCTGAACGTGTCAATCAAGTGTGGTGATCGGAATATTAGGCCACGCCCACATAGAGGTCATGTACCGATTGGTCCAATCAGTGAATTGTGTAAATGATGAATAAATCTGCATCGCATGTTCCATATGATCTGAACATTTTAATAATTTGCACCACGTGCTTCAGGACAACAAATGCTGGGAGGATTTATTGCTTCAGAAAGAAAAAAAAAAAAAAACATCACCTAGGCTATATCAGTCAGCTACATAATTAAAAAAAACCCAAACAAACAAACAACCCAGATTATACAGTATTATTGTTCCTTGAAGGTTTTTAGGAAGAGGCTCTGTTGTAACTCTGCAGCTCAGCGTATAGCGTGTGCTTTTCAGTCAGGCTTGAAGAGCTTCACTAGGTTCTGCAGATCCTCATCCATCAGTCTGAGCTCCTTCATGAGGGAGCTGATGAACTCGACCGAACACGTCCTCGCCATCGACTCCTTCAGCGACGGAGACACTTCAGTTAACCTGCAGGAGGTCAATCAGAGGTCAATCAGAGGTCAATGTAAAATCCAGGAAGTGGTCTAAACACGTCAGTGAGGTGTTTAAAAAAAAAAAAGAAAAAAAAAAAAAAAGCTATATATTAAATTTAAAACACAACAAGAATAAAATGTAGATGAGGTTTAAAAATGGTTTTTAATGGTTCGATGGAGGTCCTAGAACAGCTACATGTTCGTTATGATCACGTGACCTATCAAAGATCAAACGTAACTTGAATAAAACTGATTGCTTTGATCTTGCTGTAAAGGTGTGGATGCACAAATGTAACCGTAAATGGATACAAAGTACGACAATCACTACTTAATTTATAAAAAAAAAATAATGAATCATTATCCATTTGCACTGGAACACTGGAATCCTGTAGCAGCTCACCCTGAGAACTTTACTCCTCGTATATCTCTACAGCGATCGTGTTCCTGGTTTTTCAATTTGTGTGGAGGCGCAATACGAACTGTAAGACACGCCCATGTCTGGGATAGAGAGAAAAATCTGAAAAATTAATCCATAAGTAGCTGTTAAAATGTAACTACTTGCTGTCAAAACCGCTACGACACACGGGCAGGAAGATGATCCCACCATCCTCTCTCTCTCTCTCTCTCTCTCTCTCTCTCTCTCAGATCAACTCGGTTTCCACCTGCTCTCACGTTTCAGCAGCTTCATGCATTATTCAGTCACTCTGAACCAAACTGCACGAGCTGACTGCGAACGTGACAGAAGACAAAAAGAGATCCCTGTCTGAATTATTCACGAACGGAAAGAACGGTGAACAGAACATGTGCTGATCAAATTTGCACCATTGTGCGGTTCTTTTCTAAGATTAAACAACTGCAAGCTACAGTTCTCTGTTAATCATATACATTTATTTATTTTGTGAATGATTTTATGCAAAGCAGCTCAGGTGTTGGATCAGTGGATCAGTGGAAGTGTGGAGATGAGTGCTGGGTGAGGAAGGAACTTGTTGGTAAATAGAAATGGATAAAAAGTACAAAACGTCATACTGTAATAAATAAAAGATTGTTTGCAACACCGCTGTGGTATACGAGGAATAAGACACATTGGTTGTGGTGCATAAAATGAAAAAAGTGCGGTAATAAAAGGTGCACAAGTAACAGTGATGAGCTCAGCCTTGAGAGGATTGTCAAGAAAAGTGGATTGAAGAACTTGGGAGATCTTCACAAGGAGTGGACTGA
>JAOVYU010000029.1:1582736-1598600 GCA_025674565.1 Synodontis membranacea
ACGCGTGTGTGTGTGTGTGTGTGTGTGTGTGTGTGTGTGTGTGTGTGTGTGTGTGTGTGTGTGTGTGTGTGTGTGTGAGTCCAGAGTGGATATCCGAGACGTTCAGCAGTAAAATGAACAAGTTTCAGAAAAGACTTTTTTAACAAAGTTATCAAAATATATCTGATTTAAACGCATCATCGCCTTTTAATCAGTGTGAGGAGAAGAGATCAGTTCGGCAGTGAAGAAAACACCTTCAGTCTCCTGAGAAGAGAGTGACAAAAAACCCCACTTTAAACCCCTTTCCTGCCCGACTGGAACGTCCATAATTCTGATTCATCCCACAGCGCTGCTGAATTCTGGAGTCTGATTGGCTCACGAGCGCGGGTTTATGTTAAATGGCCGACTCGCGCATCCCAGAATCCTCTGCGCCAATTCAACACCATCCACGTTCCAGAACCAATCCGACGGCATCCTGAAGCACAGATCTTAACTCGTAACCTGAAACTGAAGATATTTTGTCTTAAAATGAATCTGTTTTGAATTCTCTGATCCGTATTCGTAGGTTATTCTGTTTGTAATGAACCAGGATTAAAGAAAAGGAAAGGCACATTTTGTTCAAAATCACATGTAGATGAAGAAAAGAGTTTTTTCAACAATGAGCTAACAGGAAGCTTTCAAAACCAAAAGAAAAACGACGCAGGGGATTCTGGGAAAGGTGATCCGGCTGCTTTAATGCGCTCGCTGTAATAACGGTACTGTTTCTATAGTAACTACGTTAAGGATGAATATGTGATTGTTGCTGTGGTGATGTTTTCCGTAAGAAGTTTATTTAACGTGTTTGGAAGGAGTCTCCAGTGTCACAGGTAAAGCTGTAACTTACTTTTCTGACATCTTCAGGACCGAGAAGTTCCTCAGTAGCTACTGTAGTTATTATTATTATTTTTTTTAAATTAACTCCACGAGCGAGGGGGAAGAAAAGAGAAGCTGGTTTAAAAGGGACGGCCTGTTTATAGCCGCTTTAACTTTAACGCAGGTGAGGACTTGTTTCTGAAACGTTCCACGACATTAAATAGAACTCGAAAAGGATGAAAAGTATCGTGTTCTTTAAATAAATCGTCATAATCGCTGTGGTGTAAAACTTTGTGGATGTCTTTCCTGTCGCAGCACAACCCGAGTACTTTATTCCAACACAAGCAAAGAACCTGAACACGTTAATAATTGTGTAAATATCATCACGCTAATAAGGAGCTTCTGGTTATATAGATAGTAAAGGAAGCTTGCCGCATGCACACGTACGTTCTGCTCGGTGGAGGAATCGTACAGATCGAGGATATTTTAAATACACAGTGTTATAAACAAGTTGTTTGGAAATGCGGTGAGATTAAATTTATTCGGGTTAAACTTTTCACAAACAATGATGCAAAAAAAAAAAATAAAAATAAATAAATAAACAAAACAAAAAAACCCTGAAATCTGAGTAAAGGGGAAAACATCTTCAGTATGCACCAACTCATCTAATATTTCTTCTTCTTATTCGATTATTATAATTAAAATGATATACTTTTTAAACAATGTTCTAATTTTACTAGCAGATATATTATTTTGCATCTTTTTAGAACTACATAAGTGTCTAGAAAATATGTATAATAATAACGATAATAATAATAATAAATCCATTTAAAAGTAAATATTAGATAAATTAGATTTATTTAAAACAGATATTTTCCCTTATGACGAGCAGTTATAGCTTTTAATAGCAGGTCATGATTTTAATTTAAGATCTCTGAATTTAGATTTTTAGTCAGAACTGTATTTTTGTTTTTTGTTACTAGTCCAAGGTCATATTGAAGCGATCTGAATCTAATCCTTCACTCTTGCACTGAATTCCTGTCGTCTTTAGGTTTTCACTAAAAGAGACATTCTTGTTACAGATGTCTACAGCGTGTACGTTAAAACTCACGCATCTGTTTGTGATTGTTTGTTAGTAGAATCCGAGAGATCCTTTTACTAGATAAAATCTGATCTTTATACGCAGACCTGGAATTTGGAATGGAGTCAAAAATACACGTTCTTACTCATGAAAATTCAATAATGTACGAGGGCTTGCTGTCGTCTTCTCCACGCCGTCTCCGTAACTGGTTTTGAAGTGGAGCGTCAGGAAAGGGTTAAAGTGGAACGAGGTGAACGTTCTGACCGTATGAACACGACTCCTGATCTACAAATGATTGTTTTTAAACACAGACGGCCGCGCTTTGTGCTCGAGTTACCAAATCACAGCAAAGTTGTGCCAGATTATATCCTGAATACGGAGAAAGAAGTCAGATGAGACCTAAATAAGGATGTGTGCAGATTATAAGCCGACGTGCGTGTTAGATAACTCGTCAGGAAAAGTAAAAATTTGTAAGAACGTCACAACGTCGATGCTTTGTGTCATGACGCGCTGAGACTGTCTGCAAAATAAATAGCTGAGCTGATCACACACCAAATAGGAAAGGTTTATAAAAGTCAAAAATAATTACTATAAAAATCTAGAACGCAAAACGACAACGTTTAAAGAACAAATACAGGGAGTGTGTGAGTGTGTGTGTGTGTGTGTGTGTGAATAGTTGGCTAAAATAAAGAAGAAAACCATTTTGCGATGGTTCTCTGACCGCCCCGTGTGGAAACAGTCCGCTTTATCTGCCGTACTTGTGGAGTAGAAAAGAGCGGACGCTGCTGTGAGCGCAGACGCCGGAGCTGAAACCGGTCTGAAGGAATGTTACGCGTAAAATTCTGTCGAGTTCTTTCATTTCCTTTCAGTTTTTTTTTTGTTTTTTTTTGGGGGTTTGTCCTCTACGCTGGTCCTAAACTGGCGTCCAGAGCGATCCAGCATCACGACCAGCAGCACATCTTCTGATTTTCCAATTAAAGATGATGAAAATAAGGATAATGATTAAAAAAAATAAATAAATAAACTGAAGGCAAAAACATGAGTGTGGGAAAGAGAAGCGCTCAGCTGAGACCAGCGGGTCGTAGAGACGCCGTCGGACGCGTCACGCTGGACATCCAGGACTGGGGTTCTGATGGACGGCTCACTGCTGTGAGACTCGACTCGCTCTCTGGTTGTGTGCAGATGTTCTCGGTGTGTTGTCTGAGGCGCTGTGGACGCCGACGCTCTGACGCAGATCACACGCTCATGGTCATCGTTGGGGAATACTGAGGACAAAAAAAAAAAAAAAAAAAAAAAGATCAGATAATTACTGTATTTATGAGTAAAAGACACCAAAAATAAGAAACCGTGTGACTCTGATGTATGAAAAGTGATCAGCGCAGGACAGAAACTCACACACTTATTATTTCACACAATATTCCTCTGTAGTATTTCTCGTTTTCGCTAAATTCCTCATTTATCAGTGTATACATATGAGTAAATAAATGATTTAAAGATGTAAAGAGGTAAGTAAATAAATAAGGAAGTAGATATGTAAAAAACAAACCCTGAAATAATTTACTAAGCAAATAATAAACAAACAAATAAATAAACAGGTCTTTAAAATGTATTCATTTTATAAAATCTTTTAATACATATTTCTGATGTTTCTTCAATTTATTTATTTATTTATTTTTTAAGATTTTTAATTTATTTAACTTTTCTTAGAATTAGGCTTACTGGAGATGCAGCTAATTGAACCATGAAGACCCTCTATTCCGGGGTGCCAATAATTCTAGAGGCTTTACACGTGAAGCAGGTGATGAACCCAAGTGCATGTGTTTAACGTTAAGAGAATCAGCGAGACACGACGTGTGTTTATGATCATGATCTAGGTCACGCATGCGGTACTCACGCTCTCGTTTTGGAAAGTGTGCAGGAAGTTCCCTCCTAAATCGCTGTCGTCCCTCGGCGTGCCGGGAGGGTTACTCAGACTGCTCAGGTTATTTGGAGAATTCTACAGGCGAGGGAGAAAGTCGTACTCGGTCTCAGCAGGTAGACGGTACCGTTATTACTTACTAAATAAATACATAAATCTGTGGTATAAGAGGAATAAACCTCTTCAGGCCGTGCCGTTATAGGAAAATAATCAACATCCCAGGTGACTGTGACAGTGACCCCTGTGGTTGATTATTTTCCCATCAGAGCACAGCACAGCTGTATGTTTACCTTAGGAAGCCCGTCTATATCACCCGAGCCTGTAGAGATAAACATGAAAAAGGAAAAATAAATCATAACACACTCCATTTATTCTCAGAGATTTATTATACTAATGACTGAAGGAATGAGTTTACCTAACGAGCCGTTCATGTGGTGAGGCTCCATCCCTCCCATGGGGCCGTCTGGACCTAACGGGAACTAAAGAGGAAACAAACAAACTAACCGTAAATGAAGGAGAAACAGTCCTGCAAAGAGAAATGAAAATGTTTGAGGATTAAAGTTATAATAAAACATGACTCACGCTGGACCTGTTCCCTCCTGGTGGCACTGAGTTTATCATCGTGTACAGATTCTCACCGGAATTAGTTGAATCTGTTGAACGGGGACAAAAAAAAAAAAAAAAAAAAAAAAAAAACAGTGAACAGATTATAACGAGGCGTCAAATTCATTTTAGCTAACAGACCACGTTACACTTAAATCGATGTGTGAAAAGTGGGTCGGAACACAGAGATGAGTTCAGCGGATTGATAACATTAACAGCAGCTTAAATGTTTTAATAAAATATTTTTGTCCCCCTAGTGGTGCATCAGCTTTTTTGCTAATTCAATTACGGCTCACAAAACAATTTCTGCTTAATTCTAGCTGTAATTGTGTTGTTTAGACAGCAGAGGGCAGAAAAAAACGTACAATAGAGGGACAGCATGTGACGTCACAGTAGGCAGATGAAAACACACACACACACACACACACACACACACACAACAGGTCTAACATGACTAGACAAACAAAAGCAGCAAAAAAAAAAAAAATGGGGCCTGACTACAGCCTTCACAAATATTGATAAATATTTATTTTTGAAAAAGTCTACTTGTTATTAATATTTTTAAAGTTTAATAAAAGGAATTTTAGTTTATACATTACATATTTTACTCCAACCTTTACAAATGTTTTTTTTAAAATAATTGTTGATTATTAAGACAATGAAACTAAAGAATTTTTTTTATTATTTAAGTTGCTAAACAATAGGAATTGTTATAATGCTATATTTTTTTGGTAATACAATTTTCTTTATTATTTCATTATTATTATTATTATTTTTTTATTATTTAAACAACACAGACTGTATGTTCATGTGCTGAGCCAGATTAGACTCTTTATCAGGCAGGATCCAGGCTGTGGGCTGAGTATTTCACACCTCTGATCTAAAGCATGACAACAGACCTAACAATGCATTCATCTAAAGTCCGTTACTCCGACCCTCGACTTGTTAAAACCAAATAAAACACCCTCTTAACTGCAGGCTTCAGGACTGTCTCCTAACCTCCTTATACTGTAAATGCGCTTATTCAAGTGTTAAATCTATAACACCAACATGAGTTCCAAGCTTCCTGCTTCTGAGGTCGTCAAATGCAGCATCATTCGGGTGAAATGTTATGTTCCACACATTCCCAGTTCCTGCTGTAACAGTTTTACCTGCTGGGCTTGGCATGATGGGAGTTCCTGGTGGACAGCCTCCTCCAGCGCCTCCTGGTGGACCCTGAGACAAACACGAAGGAGCTGCCACATCACGACCATCATAGACGTTCAGTCTGATCTAATATACAGTGCACACGGTGTTCCCCTGACCCTCAAACAGACTCCATCAACAGAGACACATTTACTGTTTTTCAGTAGCGCTACAGTATCCATGTTGTTTAATTATCATATTATCACCTGCGATGTGTTCTTTTTAGGACACGATATCTTAATGGGAGGCACAAACTTATTAGCTGCAGAGCTTACACATAAATCACGTTCGCTTGTGATGAGAAATCAGGGCTTAAAGTAATCTCATAGCTAGCAGCAACAAAGTTTTTTAAAAACAGATTTAAAGTGTGTGTGTGAGAGTTAGCGAAGAAGTTTGCAGCACAATGCTAAAATTTATTTATCATTTATTATAATCCAACTTTAAAATCCACAAACTTAAACTGAAAGAACTGTATAAGTTTACGACTTTGGGCCTCTGAGGTGCGGGTGGGAGCCCAATTCGCGTTTACGGCCCTGTTCTTTCACATTCCTTTGATCTTCCTTTGATGTCCCTTTGATCTTTTATCTGACTCTATCTATTCTATCTCAGAATTGTTCCCTCCCCTGAAGTGAACTAAATGTTCCTCTTCCTGTCTGTTTCCTTTGCTGCTTTGCCAAGACGTCTTTTATTTTGTCAGGAACTTTCAGGACAGAGACAAAATATCTTACCACGTACGTGCCCGGAGATGAAGAAGAATACGGGATCTGCGAAAACATCATCAAACTGTTTTAATGAACCAGTCATCAGAGTGTACCCAAGATACAGATCTGGGAAACTTTAATCGCAAGGTCAAGCTTACCGTGTTGGTGTTATTAGGATTAGGCCACGGTCTTCCGGTTCCTGGACCCCTGAATGACAAAAAAAAACAACAAACGTAGAAATTGCACTCCTGAGTTGGGGATTCTGATCGGTCAGAAGGTGTTGAATAGTTTTCTAATCCAAGGTCGATATTAATGTGCTCATTCTAATAAACAGCGTTATGGTTTCTTTAAACATGAACATATAAAAAATGTGTAATTTTTGGTGTGTACGGTTAATGAGCAAGGTATTTAACATTAACAGAAGGAGTCTCCAGTGTCAGTGCTTAAATTCTCTCTAACATGAAAACCTTTTTTTGTTTTTTTTTCGTATGTCTTCCACAGTGAAGGTGTTTCACAGCCCTGGTGTATAAAAGCTTACATGTTAACTCCTGGCATGTTGGGGCCCATAGAGTTCGGAGGTCTCATCCCACCGCCGTAGTTCTGCAATGATAACCATGGATCAGACTAACGGTTCGCCCAGCCCCGACGGGAGGAAGAGAGAGAGAGAGAGAGAGAGAGAGAGAGAGAGAAGACGTGAGTTTAGAGAAAAATAAGAACAGAGAAGATAACAATCCACTTATAATGACAGTTCAGGTTTCATATCTGTACAGTGAGGATTCTTTGTTAATGTTAGTGATGAGATCCTCAGACTGCTTGGACCTCTGTGTTCAGGAAATACAGGATTTAAAGGAGGAAAAAAACACACGACTGCATTGAGAGGGGTTAAAAAACCAAGGTACTCCAGGAACAAACCTGTGGTCCCATCGGTGCCATCCCTCGGGGCATGTTCATCCTCTGCATGGGTCCCAGATTCGGATGGACTGAATATAAACAGAGATTATTTGTATAAATCACATTCTGAGATGATACAATGCACGTGTTACATGTTATGAAAAACTCAAAGCAGCTTAATAGCAGCATAATACACATACAATTATTATATTAAATAAAATATAAACAGTTCTTATTAAAGCTTATGTTCATGCACTACGGAGACTAAGTTTCCCAAAAGAACTGTTTTTTTTAAACTTTTAAAAAGAAATTGTGAAGTGACTGAGTGCTGAAGTTTTACTATGCTGTACCAAACCGTTCTGTCGTCGCACAAGATGTACAACATTTACAAAGTGCTGCATCATCTCCTCATGCCGACACCAGATATCTTCCTGATGGAACTAATTCTGATTTTCTCATTAGTGAGTTAATAGAAAGCTGGATGTTTGGGTACCTGGAGGCCGTGTGGGGTCTATTACATTCGGAGGTAAAGGCTGTCCTCCTGGAGGCTGGAAGAGAGATGAAGAGAGAAAAAAATAACCGGTACATTTTCATTCTCTATACTAGATGTCGAGTCAGTTTTAAAAACTGTCTAAAATAAAATCGCCAGACTGACCTGGTTACCCATCCTGATGGGCGGCCGAGGTCCTCCTGCGTAACGGGGGGACATAAACGGCTGCAGGGCAAAAAGAAGTAGAGAATAATTTTACTATTCATCACAGTAATAATCCTAAACTTGTAGAGCAAGTAATGAGATATTTTCAAATTCGGCTCAGAGTGGTTTGTAGTTGTAGCTTAACAAACAAGAGGAATAATTCGAATAAACTCAAATAAATAAAAATAAAACAATAATGTAACAGATGAAGCTGAACATAAACATAAAAAAGCAAAAGCTTAAATAAGCGAAAGAGGGAAAGCACGGTCCTGCAAGTGTGCATGCTGAAATGAGACCCAGGTGTGTGTGTGTGTGTGTGTGTGTGTGTGTGTGTGTGTGTTTACCTGTCCGTGAGCTGCCATCATGTTAGCGTTAGGCGGAGGCTGTGAGTGAGGAGAAGCCTGTGAGCCAGTCGGACCCTGCAGCGCCAGAAGAGGAAGAGGAAGAGGAAGACAAGAAGCAGGAAGTTACGGCAGGAAGTTAAGGCAGGAACCATGCCAGCAGCAATGCGAAGCAAAATCTGAGCGAAGCAGTGACACGCAATATTACAGTGATGAGTCGTAAAGTAACTGATCGAGTCTTTTTTCGGGACACATCAGCATCAACATATATTCCTAATAATATTCCCATATCTGAGTATTACAGCAACACACTGAGTGAGTATTTTAACCTCTACACTGCACTCCTGAGTAAACGATCTCATATTTTAATAAATGTGTACAGTAGTTTAAATGCCAGAGCATTCTGTCTTGCATAAATATTCACCCCACTGTTACACCTCTCCTTTTTTTTTTGTCGTTTTCCAGCCTGGAACTGAAGTGGGTTTAGTTGAGCTTATACACTACATATGAATCCACACGACGTAAAAGTTGCGAAGTATTCACCCCCATTCTTGTGAAATCAGATCGTTTAGGCGCGTTCTCTAACAAACCGAGTTCTTTCAGGAAGAGAACGCAGTTTGACTCAGCTAATCATTTCACTTCTGATGGCAACTAATTTCACGACAAGTTTTAAGAGTGTGAATGAAAAGTGCTAAAAATCAAATAACAAATAAAAGAAAATGATACTGATTTCCCACCACTTCATGGAAATGTTTACGGGGTGAATACTCACGCAAGGCACCGTTTGCTTACATATCTGAGAAATAAGTCACACAGTGATGTATGTAATTTCATAACAGCAGTATACCGGTATATTTTCCAAGCGGAATCATGCACTGGCGTGAAAGACGACTTTGTCCACAGCAGAGTAGCTTTATTTATTTATGTTCTTAGATTATAGTCTTGAATAATTTGGAAGTAAATATTGCACTCTTAAGACTTGTTTCTTGTTGTATTAACAATTGTGCATGATAATGCACTATAAAGGCACAATAATAAACTAGATACGATCCTAAGTGCCACTTGTTTATAAAAAGCTTTTAAGCTTGGAGCCGAATATTTACGTTTTTATTAAAGACACCTGAGGAGGTGCAAAGAGAAGTGATCTGAGAAGTGATCGTCGTGACACCTCGGAGAAACACGGCATATTATGTCACGTAAACCTGACTGCCAAACGATGAGCAAAACTTTTCCTGATAATGTAACCCTTGATCTTAAATAAAATCAACGATGCAGTGACGGACGTGAGCACTAGAGGGCAGTAGTGATCTTTCATTGAACTTAGGATCTTTAACTGTTTCACATTTCATGGCGTGTCCAATGATGCATGGCTCCACACTGGGATAATGGGCCTTGCTTGGGTGGAACATACGGTGTAGGCTACTTGTATATATATATGTGTGTGTGTGTGTGTGTGTGTGTGTGTGTTATCAGGCTATGATGCCATCTCCTTCTTCACAGAAGGTTTTTTCTAATCCGTCGTCTATTACATCCTTATATCCAGGGATATTTTGATGATGCTTTGCTCGGAGTCCAATGCCTTGTCCGACACCTAATCATCTCTATAAAGCAGGAAGCAGGAAGTTATATGATGCTGCAGCGGCTTGGCAGTTGACACAAACACATTTGCGTGATTGCTACGCGACTCAGCTCGCCTCTTACGGGCAGCGTGGTAATAGTAACCCTACTTTGCGAAAGCCAGAGTGCTCCAACGGTGGCTGCCATTAGCGCCTAATGGTCGTAATCAAACTGACTCCCGCAGGACGCCGGGGGCTTGGCGGATAACCAGAGGCGGAGGCATAATGGCCCCTCTGTGTGTGCCGGCACAAAACGGATGGCACGTGTGTGTGCATGTGTGTTTAGGAGTAAAGAGAAGGGAGGGAAGGTACAGAAGATAGCCCGCTGTTTGACTCTCGGAGACTGAAGGCTGATGGACGCCGGTTATTAAAGGTGCAGCGCGAAGGCTTACCTGGAAGAATCCGGGGGGCATAGGCCCACCTGGCATGCCATCTCCGGGTGGCAGGTTGCCCAGAACAGGGCTCGGAGCTGCTGCTGCACTCTGCAGAGAAAATGAAGACATAAAAATACTGTTACAGACTTTGTGAAAATATAAAAATCTGAATGCCATTCTTACTCACTTTACACTGTACCGGCATGTGCCGAGAATCAGTTACGTTATGTGTTATTACATCCAGACATAAGCGTGAACCCAAGTCTGATTTCACTGATCACTGATTCAATTGACTTGTTTGATTCATTTGATTTCCTTTTTCCAGTCTGACGATCATTATACATTTAAAGATGTGTTACAGTGCAGAACCTGAGCAAATACACCGTTTGGTATTGATTTAAAAAAACAAACAAACAAACAAGCAAACAAATTGAACCATTTTATTTCCTAAACTGCATGAATCCTTTACTAATTCACTCAAACTTGATTTATTTGATTCATCTGAATAATCTATTTGTGTCTCGGGTTTATTCAGACATTTGAAGGAACGCAGGCTTATCATGACCAAAAGAACCGTCTGAATAACTAAGTTATTATTATCCAATAATCATTTATTAATGACCAGCTCAATAATAATAATGATCTCTTAACACATCCTGATTGTAGTGTTAAACATTTACACCTGTACAACACTAACACCATCTGGCCCTTTCAGAAGCTTCATTTCATTTATCTGATTCAGTTGATTCGTTTGATTGATTGATTCCATTCTTACGTTTAGTTCTCCATCTGACGGAATACAGGATCGTAAAGTAGGAAAGTGATAACCACTTTAAATCATCTGCCTCGAGCTTCACGTTCCTAAATTGTGCGATGACGTTCTGGTGTTGGCTTGTTTCCAAAACCCTCCTGTCGTCTAAATATTCTGCACGCAGTAAAAATGGAAGCGTCAGCAAAATCAATAGCGGAAATGTGCGCTCCCGGGCTCATCGGAGACCTCTTGTCTTCTTAACGAGCGGCGATTTTTTTATAGAGAAGTCAGGCCTCTAATCAATCAAAGTCAATTACGGTGAACGCCGCTTAGGATTATGGGCAGCTTTTCTGACAGTGCTGGCTGTTTTCGTGCAAGGCCAGCATTTCTGACGCTGATGATCGCTCTGTGATTCTATTAATGTGTCCGCTGTGGAGATGAAAGGTTTTGTGTTCTATCTAACATCTGCCAGTCCTGTATTTATGAATCAGACTGGAGGTATTTTACTGTGAAGCAGCACACAACCGTCAGAAACAACCGAAGACATGAAGAGATTATAGGAAACACCACGACAAGTACAGTAGAGAGTCACTCAGTTCTGCGTTACACACTTACAGAGCTGCTCGTGTTTTCTTCTCTTATCATCCCTGTGGATCAAAACTGAAACCGCAGCATGCACGTGCTTCCGAGTGCACTTTAACGTCAGAACTGAAACCCCTCGGCGCTCTGTTTGCGTCAGCGCGTGTGTTTATTATGTGTGTGTCTGTTCTCTGTGTGGAAAAACACTGCCAGGGTTCCTTACACATTCATCAGAGATAACATGAAGTTTACATGATGCTAAACCGGTACCTAGGAATATAGCTCCGGCGCACAGTCCTGATTGATCGGCTTCAAATCGTATCGTTTTCACAAGTTACTGCGATTTTATTAACTACCGATTACGCAGTCAAGTTCAAGTATTTCTCACTTTAATTAACATTTTGTTAAACTCAGTCATTTCATATTAAAAACTAGAAAGAATGCACAAAAGGAAGATAAAAAAAAAAAAGACTAGTTGTTCAATTTGGGCAAAAGTAATATCACCCTGTGCTATCAGCGCGTCTGTATGGTAGATGACGCGCTTGCAGGATTTACTGCACTCTCACAGTTTAGTCGCCATTTTGTTGATTTCAGCTTTTTGTTGGCTTTTTGCCTTTTATGGAGGTCTGTGGGAGTGGCTAAATGCAAATCCACTGTCACTGGCGTTTACAATCGTACGCACTACTACACTGAAAACCTTTTGTAAATTTGACATAAATTCCAAGTTCAGTTTCTGGTTCCAAAAACATTTACACTCACATTAGATGTAAGTGTAAAAATCCTACTGTCTCATTTTGACTTGTAGGACGCTTCACCTCCTGAGATTATTCCACAAGCTATATCCCTGTTTCCATTGCTTCTGATGCTATGATCAGGTTCTGTTTATAAAGAGAAGAAAAAACAGTCAGCTCAGGTCTCAGGAGGTTATTTGGTGCATCCAAGAGTTTTAATCTCCCGTGCTGGCTCGAGTTGGAGCTCAATCCCTCACCCCGGGTATAAAATCTGATTAGCACAAAGGTCAGGATTTAAGGGACTTATAGCAGGTAGAGCAGCATCTTAAACTCAAATCCTCCTAAGAGCTTCATCTTGTTAGAGCTACCTCTCATTGGGAGGCAGAAGATGATACACGGCGAAAATCTATGAAGCAAACAGGTAAAGGAAGATTACTGCTGTCACTTCGTCCCAGTATTAGCTTCAGGTAGGAGGCGTGGCTTAATTTTTAAAGCCGGAGTTGTACGTTAGAAACAAAACACATTCTGTGTGCTAAAAAAGACGTCTGAATCGTTCACACGCAGTCTGTGTATTGTAATACAGTACGAGGTTTGTGAGGCAGATATGAGTATATCAGCTAGCGTTATCAAGGCGAGTAAATCATCAGCTGCACTAGTTTCAGGACGAATCCCAACTCAAATATGATGTTTTGTTAGAAGAGCTCTGACTCAGAGTTACTATTACAGGATTCCCAATGTGAGATTTGTATTTTTTAAGTACTAGTATTCATGTTAAATTAAACACAGGTGACGTTTTAAAGCTACTAAAATGCTAATTATTGCAAACACGGTCACTGAAATCCGTTGCGTTTCTGTAACACGGCGAGCTCAGAGGCTAAAAGTGAACCCACAGATTATTTATCAGCAAACAATTTAGCAAGTAAGAGACATTTCTATTTGGAGAATCGATGAAGGACGACAGTTACACGCCAGTATGGAGTTCTCTAAACACTTCTCTGTTGGAGTTTAATCCTTTCATGGTGTTGAATGAGGCCAGAGGGACATATTTTCTGGGCCAGCATAATCCTCTTTGTGTCCGAGCGGCGTAAACAAGAGAATATGAGTGAGATTAGGTCGGTCTGAAAAAGTGGCGGGACTAAAAAGTCAACAGTCAGTCGGATAAATCCTCTAATGCCGCGGCGAAACAGGACATTAATGAACACTGGACTGGCTTTGACCCCAAGTGTTTCGATATAAGCAAGTCCGTGACTTTCATTCCCGGGCAGGACGGTGCTGGATGAAAGAGGGGGACGATCGAGTTGGGCTCCTGAGACACAGCAATGACCTGCTGGGCGAACAGTTCAGAGCAGAAGGAGGAATGAATGGCCATTTTCATAAGAAAAGAAGATCTCCTGAAAGCTGGATTGTAGGTTTGGTGCATGGCCTGAGGCTGACTGCAGTAAATCCATCTGTGGGTAAACATGTTTCTAAATAAGGAGGAACATCTGCCTAACAATCAGAACAACTCAGCACCCTTCTGTTAGAATGTAAAAAAAACCACGCTAATGACTGTAAAGAAATTTAATTTCATTCATTTCCAATACAGAGTGCCAGGATGTGGTTCTTTATGCACCTTAATGCGTCTAGACTTTTTTATTTTCCCCTTCCTCCTAAAGCCTAGTTTATATTTTTGTCCCTGATGACCACTTGCTGCTTTTAAGTAGGGAATAAAACCCTCTGTTGTGCTCTTCTAGGAAACTAATCAATGACAGAACGGTGTGACGAAACAGAGTTTCTCTTATCACCTTGAAGTGGATTATTTTTTAATAACAGCACGTCCCGAAGTGTTTTATTCCTCGTACACCACAGCTATATGCAGATCCTATTTATTTGTCATCATCATGTTGTACGTTTATATCCTTTTTTGGTTAGGTTTAATGGAGACTCCTTTCAGAAAATTTTTTACCGGTTTGTCAAGATCGCTTCTTATCTGACTTCCTTTTCAAAACATCAAATAAATTTATGACTTTTTTTTAAAAAAAAAAACCTGACTATATTTAAATAAAGAAAAGCAAGTGAGATGAAGCAGCGAATCACAATAAAGCCCCTGGAGAATCTCCGCTTCACAAAACAGAAGTCTCATGTTATCAGCTTGTAAAGTCTCCCAGAGAACAGCAGGAGTAAAAAGCCTCCATCCTTCTTGGGGGAAAAACATGACTCTCTCTTGCTTCCTGAATCAATCACTCTTATCAGACCATCACAAACCCCTACGGAGTGAGGAAGAGCGAGCTCATGGCCCAGGGCCACTCGGCACCACCAGAAACAGTCTAAACAAGTCAGGCAGCCTCCATTTCCTGCTCGGGCCATGCCCACGGTCTGTGGTTTACCAGCTCAAATTAGACGTCTCTACTCTTACTACTGCAGCTGCCAGGAGAAAGAGCGAAGCACAGTCCAGAATTTATCCGCTCAGCTTTCTTACGTTAGTGATGGACTCATTTGCTTTCCTTTAAAGACAAACTTTTAAATAAGTGAAAAATTGTAAAAATGGCTTTTTTGATGTGAGGAAATGGGGCAGAAAGTAGGCACTGAGGACAGATGAAGCAGACGGAGAGAGACGGAAATGAAGAATGCCAGAGCAAAACAGAGTGATAGAGAGAGAGAGAGGGGGGGGGGGACTTCTCTGAGTGCTGTTCATCCAGACCCTCATATCCCTCTGTCCACCGCTCATCTGCCTACTTCCTGATGAGATCCAGCTGCAGATGTCGAACGCCGCTCGAGATGAAGCCCGTTGCAAAGCCCACTTCACCTTGCAACATGATTATATGAGGATCCTGTATGAGCACTGACCTCAAAAAACAAAAACAAACAAAAAAAAAAACCACCAACGAAAAACCCCTGAAATATACGCACCTGGTGCAAGCAAAATAATATCTTAATTTCATCCTCATTGGTTCTCAGCAGCTATCTCAGAGCTATCTGAGATAAAGATATAGAAAGTGAAAGAGGCGTGGCCTGTGTCTGCCAAACTTAATGAATGAGGCATGGCCTCTGCACCTGTCAGTGCTACTTAATGTATAGCTTGCATTCCTGTCAGTCTGGGTGAAGGAGGCATGGAAGTGTTTCTGATCATCAGTCACAGTGCTGGAGGTGTGGCCTCTGTGTCCACCAGTCACACTAAAGGAGGCGTGGCCTCTGTGTCCACCAGTCACAATAAAGGAGGCGTGGCCTCTGTGTCCACCGTTCTTAAGAATGATGTGTGGCTTCTATGCCTTTCTGTCAGACTAAAGGAGGCATGGCCTTTCTGTCCATCAGTCACACTAAAGGAGGCGTGGCCTTTCTGTCAGACTAGAGGAGGCGTGGCCTTTCTGTCAGACTAAAGGAGGCGTGGCCTTTCTGTCCACCAGTCACACTAAAGGAGGCGTGGCCTTTCTGTCAGACTAAAGGAGGCGTGGCCTTTCTGTCCATCAGTCACACTAAAGGAGGCATGGCCTTTCTGTCAGACTAAAGGAGGAGTGGCCTTTCTGTCCATCAGTCACACTAAAGGAGGCGTGGCCTTTCTGTCCATCAGTCACACTAAAGGAGGCGTGGC
>JAOVYU010000029.1:1598700-1612229 GCA_025674565.1 Synodontis membranacea
TGTCCATCAGTCACACTAAAGGAGGCGTGGCCTTTCTGTCCATCAGTCACACTAAAGGAGGCGTGGCCTTTCTGTCCCTCAGTCACACTAAAGGAGGCGTGGCCTCTGTGTCCCTCGGTCACACTAAAGGAGGCGTGGCCTTTCTGTCCATCAGTCACACTAAAGGAGGCGTGGCCTTTCTGTCCATCAGTCACACTAAAGGAGGCGTGGCCTTTCTGTCCATTAGTCACACTAAAGTAGGCGTGGCCTTTCTGTCCATCAGTCACACTAAAGAAGGCGTGGCCTTTCTGTCCATCAGTCACACTAAAGGAGGCGTGGCCTTTCTGTCCCTAAGTCACACTAAAGGAGGCGTGGCTTTTCTGTCCCTCAGTCACACTAAAGGCGTGGCCTTTCTGTCCCTCAGTCACACTAAAGGCGTGGCCTTTCTGTCCATCAGTCACACTAAAGGAGGCGTGGCCTTTCTGTCCATCAGTCACACTAAAGGAGGCGTGGCCTTTCTGTCCGTCAGTCACACTAAAGGAGGCGTGGCCTTTCTGTCCATCAGTCACACTAAAGGAGGCGTGGCCTTATTGTCCTCTTGTGTCACTAAAGGAGGCGTGGCCTTTCTGTCCATCAGTCACACTAAAGGAGATGTGGCCTCTGTGGCCATCAGTTGTAATGAAGAAGGCATCAGTGGTCATCTGTTCATCTGTCACAGTAAAGAAGGCGTGGCCTCTGTCCATCAGATGAAATGAAGAAGGCGTGGCCTCTGTGTCCACCCGTTTCACTAAAGGCTGAGTGGCTTCTATGGCCATCGGTAAAGAAGGCATTGCCTTTCTGTCTGTCACAGTAAGGGGGCGTGGCCTTTCTGTTTGTCACAGTAAGGGGGCGTGGCCTCCTACATGTTAAAACTAAGACTTTTTCTTTACTGTTTGCACAATATTGAATTACATCATGTCACACTGAAACAGCTGTGAAGTGATTTTTAGTACATTAATCACTTTTAATGTGTCTTTTGTACGTGTTGGAGATATCAGCTCATAAGGGCAGATAGACAAAAGAGAGTATTACAGAGCAAAGTGAAAAGACGGCGTAGATGCAAAAGCTATTGAAACATGTCATGGAAAATGAGAAAATAAACTGCACCCTGTTGTGTCATTAAACCATGCGATATCATTTCTGGTTATGACTCCGTGAGCAGGCTTTACAGAGTGAGCACTCATTTAGCAGCCAAAACAGACCTGCTGTGTCTCCGCCGTCTCTTCCTCAGGAGACAGGTGTTATTGGTTTGCTTATTTACACGTTTACTTTGCACGTGGTAAAAGAGGAGGGGGGGGGAGGGTGCAAAAGCGGTGTGAGGGATCACACTAGTCCATCTCCATAGAGCTAGCGGATGAGTGCCATCTGCCTGGTAACAAAGTCCTTCTCCTGACGCCATCTCAATGTGTGACATCAGGCAGGATGAGAGTCCGGGGGTTATAGCGTGAGCGAATAATGGACACAGAGAGTGTGAGGGGAGAGAGAGAGAGAGAGAGAGAGAGAGAGAACATGGAGATGGAGGGATGAGGGGGTGTGTGAGCGAGTGTGAGACGGTAGACAGAGAGATAATAAGGTGAGAATATGAGAGAGAGAGAGAGAGAGAGAGAGAGAGAGAGAGAGAGAGAATAAAGATGAGGTAGTGTATGTGTGTATTTAGCCAATAAATACAAGGTGCTGTTTGTCAAGGCAGTAAAGTAGCTTGAATACAATTGATTGTGTGTGTGTGTGTGTGTGTGTGTGTGTGTGTGTGTGTGTGTGGTATACAGACAGGTCTCCAGGTGGTCCTTCCTCCTTTCAGCTGCTAAGGATGAGATGCCTGTTTCCATGGTGGTTTGTTAATGATTGACAGAAGAGAGCATACAGAGATGGAAATTCTAGAGTCGTATAAAAGGGGAGGGTCAGAGGTCAGGGGTCAGGGGTCGAGACCTTACAAGGCTGCACTGTAGAACAGAATGACCTGTGCATCATTAAAATCAGTGTCTACAATAAGGGTTAATAATGACTGCGTTGTTGCCGGACCGCTGGTCTAGTATAGATGCATGTTAACGTATACAGAGGATTAACCCCTTACGCTTGGCTGTAGCTTGGAGTACACACACAAACACACAAACATACACACACGTCAGACGAATCATGGAACAGATTGGCGAACACGACCCAAAAAGCATTAGTGTCAACAGTTCGATTATTCCATTGTTTTGCTGTAAAGTGATACGCTGTAAGTGTAATGGTTCCTGACAGTTGGTCCTGAGAGATGAAGGAGGAGCAGAGCGAAAGAGGAAAAAAAAAAAAAAAAACTTCAAACAAGAAGCTTTCTCTCCATCTGCTGCCTCCTCCGCTGGCTTCCCCTGCTATTTCCTCAGCACTCTCTCTCTCTCTCTCTCTCTCTCTCTCATCCCTCTTTCTCCCTCTCCATCGCTCCATCCCTCCAGCTGAAAGGGCTGTCTGTCATCTCAGCTTTCACTTCTTCAGAACTGTGACTCATCTCACCCCAGCGCTCAGTGTGGAATCACTCGGGTTCACGAGAAACGCACGGTTTCCCATGTAAAGGTCTAACAAATAGCGCAAAACGGCTGAGCTGTTAAACATTAGCGAGACTGAATGCTCAAGAAACAAGACAAAATAACGACGAGCTAGTAAGGATTGTCTTTGTAGCTCTTTACTGAACAATTCCTCTTTCCCAGAATCGCCCCATTTCAGACCTTTAATCTTTAGTGGCTTTAGAAATACAGATCTTTGCTGATGCCAAAATAAGTGAAGACTTCACTTCACTTTACTACTGTTAGCATTGATAATACTTTAAAGTGATCAGCTGTATACATTCTGGAAATACTGTCTCTCCAAATCCCTCAACAGAGCTCATTTCTGGGGGGGGGGGGGGGGGGGGGGGGGGTTTGGAGGCTAATCGTTAAAATTTGCAGATGTTTGCGTCAATAAATCATGTACACATGTTTCTCTCTCCTCATAAATAATTCAAAGGGAAATGGTCTGAGGTTCAGGACATATGTCTGAACCGAGTGCTCTTTTTCTATTTTCAGAAACTCTTGTGTATGAAGAGACTCTTAAAGGCTTGCGGACGGCCCGAGTGGCCTGAGCAATTAGCTTGTGGAGAGCGGAGGCCGCGCGCGTGCTCGGCTGCCCTTGTCCAATTGACCTTGCCGATAAAAGCACCATTAGTGGCAATTAAACCGCAAAATGCAAAACAAGGGTACTTAAACCAAGTGGCTAAGACGGAGAGGTCGCAGGCTGACTAATATTCTACGATCGTGTGAATACAATGAACTGGAAATGGAATACTGAGTCGCTCTGGAAAGACGAAACAAAACAAAATGTGATGGAGAGTTTAGCCAGCTGTTGGTTAATTGCTTTGAGATAAAACACTAATCAATCAATCAATCAGAGGAAGCCAGAAATGCCTGTGATTGGATAAGTGATTTAAGCTAACCAATAAAAACCGAGAGGAGGCAGAGCTTGCATCCCCTTCGTTCATTCACACACCTTTTTTTTTTTTTTTTAAAAGTGATTATTGACACACCGCAGCACACAGCGCACAACAGCGAAATGTCTTCTCTGCATTTGACCCCTATGTGAACAGTGACACACAGCAGGGGGCAGTTATTTTTTTCAGCACCCGGGGAGCAGTGTTTGGGGGCAGCACCTTAATCAGGGTACCTCAGTGGTACTTTGCTGGTCGTGGGATTCAAACCTGCAATCTTCCGATTATAAGGGCATGTCCCTATCCGCTAGGCCACCATCTGCACCTGTAACAGCTTTATCTAAAACTCTTCCTGGAATTTCATCTCATTATAAGTTTGCAGATTCAAGTATAACTGTCTGTGCTAAAATATTTATTAGAATAGTTTTCACAGTGCTGTGAGGAATCTCCACTGGAGCGTAACTCTCGGTGATGGACATTGCTGGAGTTGCTGATGTGGGCTGATTTTTAATGCCAAGCCTGGCTCGTGGTCTGCGTTTTTCTCTTTAGTCCCTACTGTATACAATATGCTGTCTGTCGTCAGAGTATAAAGCAACAAAGCATCATTCTTAGCAGCACAGCTTGCTAAACAGATTGCACGCTGTAGTCGTCCGTGCACAGAACATCTTCTCTAACAAAAATATGAGAGACGAGTCGAAATCTGTCACAGTGTAGTTCATTGTTATTCACAAAAAGAAACAAATCTAACTAAACTTTACTTTTTTTTTCGTTTTTTTTGGAAAGAACTGGGTGTATATTGCCAATGCCGTGTGATGCGATGCTAAATGTCACACAAGTTCAGAGAACATACCAGTCCAGAAACCAGTCCAGAAACCAGTCTCATTCAGAAACTAATCCCGTTTAGTCCATAGCCCAGTCCAGCGATTTAACAGGAACATGCACTCACACTTACAGCATGCGCTTCCAACACAGACCACTCGGAGCACATCCCAGAATTCCAGGGTTACCACAGCAACCAGATCACACACAGGTGAGACAATGGGGGGATGAAATGTAAATTCTTTTGTCTATAGCTAAAGCTTTATGAAGTGACCTACAGTCAATCTTTATGGCTCAAATCGGCACATTTAATTAATAACACACTTATAATAGCTCCTGTCTGGTGCACTCTTATCGCTTTTCCACCAACAGGGTACTGGTTCCTGTAAAAATGGATCTAATCTCTAATCCAATCTAGCAGTAAAATCTAACACCACACCGAAGCGGCACAATCTTTTGGATAAAAAAAGAAATGAACTGAATTAGACCAATTAAAACCGGTAAATTAATCCTAATTAGTGTGTAGATTCATATCATAAATTCTTTATTCTGCTGCAACACTTTTTTTTTTTTTTTTTTTTGCTTAACAATGAAAGTATAAAAGTATAGAAACTTCAGTTTTCCCCAAAAACTCCAGGGACTTTTTGGGGAAAACTGGAGATTAAATCGTGGAATGTAAACCAATCTAATCCCTCATGAAGAAGCTCGGGAGGGACAGAATGTCTCTCTCTCTCTCTCTCTCTCTCTCTCTCTGTGAGCTGAGCGACGGTCCAGACGTTTCCACCCGAAGCTTCACAATATCATCAGGAATTTGGGCAAATCGTTGGCTCTCTAATCCTCGGCCTGGCCTCGAGAGCGCAGCGCAACATTCCAACCCCCTACAGACTCGAGTGCACTCTCTACATGCCCCCCTCCTTCCCTCTGCCGCTCACGTACACACGCACACACACCCTCCACCTCTACCTCCACCTCTATCTCAGCCTGGAAAACAACAGCCGAGCTGTTCATTTAAAAGAGAGAGAGAGAGAGAGAGAGAGAGAGAAGGAAATTCCTGGAATAGTTAAGAGTTAAGACATAGACGACTGACTGCGCAGTCACACAATTGGCATGTTGAGCCAAGAGTGCCCTTATCAGTGAGCGAGATAATTAACCCAACCCTACACACACACACACACACACACACACACACACACACGAGCGCATGAACACAACTCCAAACATGTACATGCAGTTCCCTGATCTCGCATTACGGCTCTTTAAAGCATCAGAGCTGCACGTTACGTTGCGTATTGTTTTGTTTATGTGGAGCATTCACAGACGAAAAAAAAAAAAAAAAAGAGAAAAGTGCTCATCTGAGTAACCCTTCCCCCATCGTCCTCTCCCCTGCTCTCTGCCCTCCAGTAACACTCTCTCTCTCTCTCTCTCTCTCTCTCTCTCTCAGCTCACTTCCTTCCTCTTCTCTCCATTCCCTCACTAATCCCCAGGCTCTACTGGCAGAGCAGAGTGAACCTGTGCACAACCTTCTACACCAACACGGCTTTTCAGAAGTGTCCTGTTTACTCTGTAGATCAGACCATACGAGCTGACCATACGCTCCGTCACAGCGCCTTTTCACTTCTACTCCATCACACCACGTATCCCAGTCTCTTTAACCCCAAATAATCAAACTAATCATATCTATGTATAACATCCTGTGCTTAATATTTTCAGTTTCGCACTTAAGCTACAAAGCAAATTTAGCTAAAGTTTTATCGCTCCAAAAATCATTTCAGTTTGGTGTGACTTTGGTGTGAAATACACTCTTGTCTTGGAAGCAGATCCATCTCAGGCCATCACACACTCTTTCACACCTAGAGAGCAAATTTAGAGTCGCCGGTCCACCTACAGGAATGTTTTTGAGAGGTTGGATGAAACCCGAAAACCCAGATTAAACCCTAATGGATGAACAGAGAACATGGCAGAGGGGTGTGATCAGATCTGTTTTGTATGTACGAGTGCGTCACATGGAGCCGTGATTTTGGCCACGAGAGACATACGAATTCTTAAATCCAGATTTTCTTAACTGTACGCAAATTAGGTACGACACTGTAAAGCAACAAATGAAATTATTAGATGCGTTATTTGCTGGACAGTGCACGCCCACAAGTGACAGTAACAGTTGATACATGCCCACAAACCGTAGATACACAAACACACAAACAACAAAAACAACTGATACACGCCCACAAACAACAACAGTAAGACTGTATAAACATCCACAAACAGTTACAGTTTATACAAATTACCATAAGTTCTCTAAGTTTCCATAGCAACAGTGAGCAGCTAGCTCTTTCGCAGAACAAACGTATGTCTCTGTATGAGAAACACTACATGGGCCACAGTATAGAAAAAGCCACAGCGTTGTATAAATCATGTTGATGGCTTTGTGTTTCTTCTTGTATGACAGCTTAGTGTTTACCATCGTTCCAAAAATATCGAATTTCATTTTCAGAACCTGAAAAACGGTCATCATGCCATTGCTGCTACACACACTGAGCGCACCTTTATCAGCACCATCCCCCTGATTAAATGAACCGTTTTGTCTCAGAGAGAGAGACACACACACACACACACACACACACACCCAGAACACACACACAGAAACACACACAGACAAACGGAAGCTCCTTAAGGGTTAAGCCTGTCCTAGCTGAGGCGTATCTCTGATGTCACCTCACAAACACAGATAAAAATAGAGTGATGAATCTCTCGAGACCCCACACACGGACTTCCTGTGTGTCGTCTTACTCAGAACTTTGATTGATCGAGGCCATTAATCTGTGTTTACACCGAACGTTCCCGAATACACACGGGCCTCACGGTATCCGAGCGCCGAGACGAAAATCAATCGCTGGACTATAGCTGATGATGTGGAAACTGAAGGGAAGTCTTAAAGTCTAAAACGTGAACGCTCAGAAGGAGCAGGACCCTGAGTGGAACACCGCGCACATGAGCCTTACTTTAGCTTTTATTTAACGCTCTGTATTTACATAAATGATGTGTATTAACTACTTAAATACGTAACTACTTAAGAAAGTCAATAGATTCACTCCTGGTGTGTCGTACGCCTGATCCCTGCACACGCTTAACGCTGTAAATGAGAGGAGGGTGTAGAGGGGGTCTCGACGCCCCGCCTTTCCTGCTGTGTCAGGGTTAAAAAGCTAAAACGCTTCGGCTAACCTCGCCATTATCAGGCCTCGCGGCTCCCCTCCCCCACGCAATTCCCCATCCAACACTCCAACAGCTATTTCTGGCTTAAAGGGCCACAGCAGCCTGAAAAAAAAAATCCCCGACTTTATTAAATAATGCTACAGTGAGACGCCAAGGTGCCTACATCGCCTCTTACAAAGGTTTTTATTCCGGGAAGGTTTCTCGGTCACTTCTGGATTCTGATTGGCCAGAATGCATGGATTAATCTTCTACAACAACATGTCTGAGAAAAACAGATTCGCTCATTCGTTCTTATACGTTACTGTTTCTATAGTAACAGCTCATTCACAGGGACTTGCGTAAACTTGCGTAAGGACAAGCTGAAAACGTTTTATTGTACCAGTTTTACCCACTAGAATGTTTTCCTATATTAACACCAAAGTTATTACCAGTAATGAGCACAAAGGCTTTAAACACAATCAAAATTATTATTATTTTTTAAATCACCTTTTGATGCTAATTATATTTCTGAATTTTGATCAGAGTGAAATATGTCTTGAATACGACAATGCAAGCTGTGGAATGTAACACAATATATTTCTCTAGCCAGGCCAGAATAAATGAATAAATAAATAAAAATCGGAGACCTCGTTACAGAGCTAAACCTGAAATAATTTTTTTTTAAATTTAGAAATCAGTCATTTTTCTTGTATCATTAAAATGAACGAATTTTACACGACTTTTAATCAACAGCTCCTGAAGTTAGAACCTGAAAGCGATGTGTTCCTGTATCCCCAGCGTTCTCGTTATTTGTCTTGTTATTTGCTCTCGTGTTCTTCTTGCTGTCTAAATGTCACCGTGGTGTTAGACGTGAAGAAATATGATGCAGCTATAATCTCCGCACAGACAGACGTCTGTATCTGCAGTCTCGCTGCCTTAAAGCTAGACGAGCTTAAATTCTCTACAGAACGTTATACATATTTTGAAACCCTGATATAAAGTCAGCTGGGGCGTATCTGTGAAACCTCTGGGGCTCTCTGCTATACGATGATATGAACCTCGGCCCTTCAGCCCAGCGGTGCAAGAACCAAAAAGAAAAAAAAAAATTAAATATATCCAAACCCTCAGGATCCTGTGAATTTCTGCTCCGCTTCATCTAAAGCCTTCCAGTGCTTACTGAGGAGTTCTGATTAAACGTGACAACTGCCTTCAGGTCAAAATCATTTGAAATGCTACGCTGTTAGTAAAAGTTGAGTACCTGTGAAATTAAATTGATCAATTAATACATTTTGCACTAAATTATGACCAGTCCTATTTTAGCTACACTTAATAATACACAATAACTATTTTTCTGTTGCGTATTTATTCAAATTTTCCTTGGCCCCTTTTGAAAAGACACTTGCTCAATTGGTTATATTCTTTTATATTTAGAACCACTTTGCTTTTGTTCATTGTTTTTAGCTTTAGTGCTTTTATTCATACTGCAATCCTCATACCTTTAGAGAAAGACTTTCCATTAACCGCAAGCGTATTACAAGTTTTTAACTTAACCATAGTGAAACTGAAAATATTACTTTCTCTTCCACGTTTCTTATAAAAGTTAACACTCACTAAAAGCGAACTCTGTTTACACCTGATCATTTTATTTAATCTCAATTTTGGGTTCAGTGGAAACTGTAAACCGGTGCACTTAAAATCTCAGCTTAACCGGAGTGAAACCGGAGTGAAACCGGAGCAAAGTCGGATTAAAGCTGGATCACTGTACTGGAAGTCATGTGCAAATCAGCATTGTGTTTGTGTTGTTTCTTGTTTTCAGTTGTTGTATGCAAAAGACGGCTGCACAGATTTTGCATGCTGTTTTTAATTTCCTGTGAACTTCAGCACTCATGGGCCGTGTGTGCCACGACAGGCTGTGTTTTGGTTGTCAAATGTGGTTTAGAGACGGATGTATCCACACCGGGCATAAAATGTTTCTCAGACTTTGTAAAAGGTGTTCACGATGAACAGATTTAAATATTTTAAATGACGACTGGACAAATTGTTATGTATTTGTGTATGATCCTAACAATCTTCTGCCATTCTCATTGTGTATTAATTGAATTTAGGTTTTATTCTACACATTCAGAACTCTTAAGACTGCTCGTAAAGTAACCACGAGACTTTCAAATAAAACTCGGGCGAAATCTGACAATTCAGCCAGCTAGACTTGCAACAAAAAAAAGCACATTTCACACAAAAAAAAGTAAAAAAAGTAAAAGGAATCTATAAAGTAACAAGATGTTGATCAACAAGTCTCTCCGGTTAGTCTTGTGTGGGTGTGGCCTGTCCATTTTCTGATTAGAAATAGTATTAGCAAAAATGATCATTTATGCAGATCACAGTAGCAATTTGTTGAATTGTATATTAAATGGTGAGTAAATCACTCTGTGCCATGCTCTTATAGGAAAATAATCAATGACAAGTAGGTGAGATGAGTGAGTTACGAGTTACTTGGGTTACCAACACGAACTTGATTATTATCCTATAACAGCATGTCCCGAAGTGTTTTATTCCTCTTATACGACAGCAATTTGCCAAAAATGTAATTTGTTTATTAATGAAAGATATATCTGATGCTACATTTAATACTGTGGAATGTTCATTAAACAAATAAGTTCCTGTTTCTAACTTTTTCTCTCTAATGTTAATAAGTAAAAAAAAAAACGCAGCATTGTGACGTTAATGAGAAACCACACACAAAAAACGTAAAAACTCCTCGGCCCTGAATAATGCCACAAAACATAAAAAGTTACAGCTATACCTCTACCTCTGACACCGGAGACTCCTTCTGTAAATGTTAAATAAACATTTATAGAAGGAGAAATAACATTTCTCCTTAGAGACAATGTCACCATATCAACGATTTCATGTTTTTAATCGTTTATGTCTAACCTCTGCTGTACAGGTGCCTGATTTTAAGCTCAAGATTAATCAACACTTTCTGACCAATCAGAATCGAGATTCGTCCACGCCGTTGGACAGCTGCTGCTTGAGCGCTGGGGTAGAAATCCGTAAGGAACGCATGGAAGGTTAGGAGGCACTCACATAGTCATGGAAAGCCTTGGCTTCACTGGAGTGTTCGCAGTTGTCCCTTCTTTCTGGTGCAGCACAATAGAGGTCCCAAAACACACTAAAAACAAATAAAAAAAACAATCATCATTTCTAACAGGTACTTCATGGTATCTTCTTACAATTACAATCAACCCTTATCATAGATCATGGGATCAAATCAAGATTAACTGCGTCTCCCTTGAGGCTGCTTTTAGCTGAATGTAGATTTTCTTCTTCCAGACACACATTAAGCCTGCTACTCTGGAACGAGGTGTTTTCCAGGAATACGATTAACCGTCATCATCTGTGACTACAGCTACTGAATTAGCTTTATATGAGATTACAAAACGAACGCTCAGGATAAGGATAAGCCGTAACGTCGTCTTATTCCAGAGTATCGGAATATCTCTAAAGAAGGAACAACTGAAGCTGACGTACCACCACCAGGAGTGGAGAAAGCCTGGAGGTTCGCCCAGCGTTATGTTCTTCTCCCATCTGATCTAAAGAAAATAAGACACAGACGTGAACATTTATGAAAAACATAGTTATACGGATCTATCATATATAGTTATAGATTTGTTCATAATCAGATATAGAGCATAATATGATATTCAACATGAACAATACTGCAAAACTGAGAAATATGCTTATTATTTAGATATGTTTATTATGAAAAAGGTGCAAGATGCATGGAGACACCATCAGACGAAGGTTCAATTAAAGTCTGCAATATATCTGTCGCTCCGATTGAACTTTTCTTCATTAGACTTTATTTTTAAAGCAACGCCAACAGTCTGTGATGATGTTGTTATTTTCCTCCTCCTCCCTTATCGCAGGAGCTGGACATTGTGACGTAATCAACCATGGACAAGTAGAACAGAAGAGCCGAGAACAGCGTATATATATATACGTATAAAATAAAATAGGTTTTTGCACAAAATGGAAATGAATCAGGGAAGGATGAAAGAATACACAAAATACAATCACAGTGTCAAAAAAAGGGTGAAAACTGATAATTATGAAGCTTTAATACATTACGTAGAAGTGATGGCGCTATTCAGAATCAGTAAAGAGAACTATAAATAATATTTTTAATATGACATTTGTACAGAAAATTATTGCAATAATGTTGAAGTAATAGTCCAATATGATGTCTCAGGTTAATAAAAAATGACAGAAATAATAAACGACAAGTGAACATGCACTAAAAAATTAAACCCATAGCCTTTTACAAGCCAGTTTAAGTCAGGTCAAACTGGCTGTCAATCAAATAAGCTCCACCCCTTGACTATGGAAAATATCAATATCCTAAAATTTCCTTGAGACGTGCTTTTTAAAAGGTGCTTTTACTTACAATCAGAAATGACCAACAAGTTTTCTCATTATATTAGACATGATGTTTATACATATATTTATATATATCTCCCCCCCCCCCATATTTTCAGATTTTACCTCTGATAAGAAGGTCTGTGCTGATTTCTGAGCTCCAACGTGTAACAGGTATTCATAGACATATAACGCCAACCTGCGAAAGAGTTCAAACAGTTTATATTCCTCAAATTAATCATAAAACTGGTTCTCAATCATGCAAAACATAACCCAAATCTGAATAACTACCAAAACCAGATCAGTCCAAAATCTCAAACTGCAAACTCAAACTAATAATAATAATAATAAAAAACCCATCTACAATCATAAACAAAACATGTCAGGACACAAGAACTCAAGATGAAACATTTTTAATACAATTAAAAATAAATAAATAACATAACATAATTTGTTATGCATTGGCTTTGAAAATAAAATGGAAAAGAAATTTTGTTTAAGAAATATAACAAGAATAAAGATAAATAAATAAATGAATAGACTGGAGCCATCATAAGCACACTACACTACTGAGCAGTAGGTTAAAGCAGGAGTGTGCCTGAGAATGCGCACTATTCCTCCATACTGTTTAGTACAGTAGTACAGTAGTACAGTAGTAGGTCAGGTAGCTGAGTTCCTCTACCCCAAACCCAGAGCAACAGAGCCGCGTTTTAATTCACTTTCCCGCTTAAATAAGCTTTAACCAGCCGGACACAGTGAACCAGCACAACAACCGGGACATTTTCCCTTCATCCCTGAATAAATCATGATAAAAGAAAGAGTTTTAGCGCTTACTTTTCCCGAGCTTGACCGTCCGACGGCACCGCTGCGCTTTTCCCTTTAGGGAACATGACTGCGCTCTCCTAGGCAACGGCTGCCAGTGAGAGCGCGATCGCGGGGGAGGAGCCATGCCGGGCACCACGTGACTGACAATGGGCTTGGCCAATCAGTTTGCGAGTTGCGATCTGAATGAATCTGTTATGCAAAATAAGCACCGAAGAGTCACACTGTGCTATAACAGAAATACTGGATTTAGTTCATAAAACTGATGTGTGTGTGTGTGTGTGTGTGTGTGTGCGCGCTTTACTGTCTAGGTTTATTTTCCTAAATCATTCCCTAGTTTGAAATTCGTCCCAGGAAAACAGCTTTTAGGTTTTCTGTGCATAACAGTATGAATAATAAAACATATTTATGCATTTGGAATTGATCTGATAATAAAACATGAGTAAAATTCTTGCAAGGGGAGAAAAAAAAATGTGTGAATTTCACAGGTTTGCATGACGTCATAAAATAGTCAAATCTAAATATTTTCCCTTGTGTGTGCAACGTGTGTTTATACATATATGAGTCGTGCATTTATTATTCTATTACATGCATCTTTTGTAATACTGTGTGTGTGTGTGTGTGTGTGTGTGTGTGTGCATGTGTGAAGCATTTCCTGGCCCACAATGCCACCTGCTGTCAAATCCCCACATCACTTAGCACCTACAGGATTATTATTATTATTATTATTATTATTATTATTATTATTATTATTATTATTATTATTATTATATTGATAATAATTTTTATTATCCACTCCAGACGCGAGGTTACTTTATACTTTTGTACT
>JAOVYU010000029.1:1626227-1637678 GCA_025674565.1 Synodontis membranacea
TGCACGCATCATTTACACACAGGCCTACAGTCCATACGTACAGTCATTTTAATTTTAATACAGGGGTGTAGAATTGATTCAGACAACCGAGCACGCGCTGAATCATTTTCACTGTCTCCATCAAGTTTTTAATGAATATACTGTATTGGAAAAAACCGCAATAGAGTGAAGCCGCGAGATTCAAAGTGCGAAGTGCCGAGGGTCGACTGTACAGGACAATTTTAACATCTAACTAACCTCTGATGTTATGTGTTAGGGTTTAAGCATTATGGCATTATATTAATGAATAATTTTAAAATGGGGGGGGAACAGAGTTCTATAAAGGAGAAGATTGCTATTTTGGCCAGTTTTCTACAAATGCACTAAAGACCAAAATACCATCTTTATAAAGTCGTGATTTCTTGATTAGAGCTGAATGTGCATCATGGCCAGAGAAAATGCTAGCATCTGATTGGTTGGGGCATGTCCATCAGGATGGTTAATTTAATAGAGCTTTGCTATTTTAATATTACAAATATTTTATAATATACACAGTTTCTGTTAAATGCTAAGTGGTTGTGGTATATACTGTATAAGTGAGATAAAGTCTACTAAATGCATCCTGATAACAGAAACTAAAGAATGTGGTGAAAGAAAATGTTCTTCTGGTTGTTATTTTCTGTAAAACTCCTCGTTATTTTACATGATGTATTTATACTCTTTGGTATCTTGGATATTTATATATACTCCTTAAATGCATTCGGAATGTTGTAAAATGTCCGCTGTCTGGTCCCGTTACGAACAAACACGAAACTTTCCGTCCCAAGTCCTCCATTCCTTGTCCTGTGCTCCACTGTGAGAGAAAAACGTGCCTGATTTCGTTGAAGAATCCGAATTCCAGCCTCCGATCTCTTCAGATAGACAGCCAACAGCTGCAGTGAGACGTCCTGCCAAAAATCTTGGAAGAGTTCCATCATGTCCTCAACCATGCGTGGTGTGTAACCCTGATGGAGAACCTCCAGGGGCCAGCTAGGAGCCATGGTGACGTATGGGAAAATCTGGTTAATGGTCCTCACAAACTCCAGGCCTGTGATGTAGCCTTCGACATTGAAGACTCCATGGGCGATGTCCATGTTGATCCAGATTGGATGGTAGAGCAGGTCACTAGCATATGCCTCGTGGAGCAGATATAGAGAGGTAGCTAGCTGTGTCTGGGTTTTCACCCTGAGGTAGATGCCCCATGGATTCTTTGAAGCAAGGATTAAATCTAGACAATCCTGGAGAGGCAGCTCTGGAAGTGAACCTTCAACCACTGGACTCCTTGCATCACCTGTCCCAGATGTTACCGGAATCACCAGCATCCCACCTGGGTTTTCTAGAAACACAGTAAATCATGATGTCCTGTGATGTTACCACCCCAAAGTACACAAATATGTGGAAACCTGACCATCACACCTTGTTGAACATCTCCTTCCAGACCTATTCCCTCTTTGCTGCTATATATACCGTAATAGAAGCTCAATTCTTCTCAGAAGGCTTTCCACTAGATTTTGGAGCATGACTGTGTGGATTTGTGTTCATTCAGCTTTAAGAGCATTAGTGAGGTCAGGCACTGATGTTGGGATGTCGAGGAGGCTCCAGTTCCAGTTCATTCCAAAAGTGTTCACGTGGGGTTTGTGGTCAGGGCTCTGTGCAGGACACTCGAGTTCTTCCACTCCAACCTTAACACACCATATCTTCACGGAGCTCACTTTGTACTGCAGAGTAGCATCGTCATGCAAAAACAGGTTTGGGCTTCTTGGTTCCAGTGAAGAGAACTTCTAATATTACAGAATACAAAGACATTCTAACGATTGTGTGCTCAAAACTTTGTGCCAACAGTTTGGTTGAAGAACCATTCATGGGTGTGATGGTCAGGGGTACACATACTTTTGGCCATATAGCGTAAATCATATCCCGATGTGTTTTATTTCTTGTACAGTATATCACAGCAATTTACCAGCTATTACATTTTTAAAATTCATGAGGAACATGTTTACTTTTTTTTTTTTACTCATGTAAATGAGCTGTTACTGTAGGAACGCATTAATTAGCCATTCTGTCCTCAAGCATTCAGATTCATGAAGGTATTGGAGAAACAGCTCTGTTTATCACTTTATGGACTGTAGTCTCTGACTCTGATCATACCTTTGAGTATAGAAAGAAGAGAAGATCGGTCATACACCTCCTCCCACAGGATGTTAAGTCCATCATTGTTTGCAGGCTTGAAATAGTCCACTATGTCTCCACCTGTATAGAACCTTCTTGGTCTATTCTTCTGCTCTAAGAATGACACAAATATATAAAAATGTTCAATATAAACATTAATGTATAAAATTTCTAAGGTGGTTAAAAAGCCTCGATGGGACCTACTTGTAGCTTCTTTAAACTGGGACAGCACTGGCTCGTAGATGTCGTAGTAGATACGCTGAGGGTTACTGTTGTCTCTAATGAAGAGCAGGTCGTTGACAGTGGGGTTCTCTTTACCTTGCCATAAGGTCAAACTGAACCTGGATGAAAGTGAGAGTATGTGCATTTAAAAGGAGAAGCATTGCTTGATCTTTGTGTGACTGATACAGTGCCTCCCGGCATAATGTCTGTCCAGAAGTCCAGGGGGTGGAGCCTGATCTGATTTCTAAACTCGTTCCCATAACCTTAACTCGAAACCCACAATGTATTAAACACACTTATCCAGCCTGAAACACACAGAGTTGTCTCCATTCCTGTACTTGGCTCTGCTCAAACGAGAGGAGCTGGAGAGGATTAGGTCTGACTCCACCTCATGAACTTTTTTTTTATCTTCTGTAGCAAGGGGTACTTGGGTGATATTACCTGGAGGACTGGCTGAGAAGCCAGCTTAAGTGAGGCCATCCGTTCTTCACCATAACTGCCAGAACAGGAAAGGTGATTTTTTGTGGAAGGTGTTTGATGATGTCGTACATCTTCATTACCATCGACTGCGTGTAAGTCACATTGGGGAAGGGGGCCAGATAAAGAACTTTCCATCCTGGTGAGATGGTTACATCTGGAAACTTTGTCTGGATAAGTTCAAGGAATCTGGTAAGTTTAAAAACAAAGTGAGATGGTAATTCCAAGTTATTCCACAAGCTGTAGAAGAATTATGGGGTAAGTTTGCAGCTAGGAGTAAGGAATTAGTACACCCCACCCCAAAGTGGATTATTTTCCTATAACAGCATAGCCTTGATGTGTTTTATTGCAATTTTTACACGTGAATGTTATGATCTCACTGAATGCCGTTGACCACGGGCCAGAAATCAGGAACGTTCGGACCAGGAAGGATATCAGCATTCAGCCATACGGGCCGGTTGATTCCCGTTTGATTTTTGATCCTGAGTAGATCGAGTGAAGGCTCCACAGCTTGAAGACTTTTAAAATCCAGTTTTATTCCTGTTCATAGGGGAAAAAAACAACCGTTTGCAAGAAATAATTATGATCCAGAATGCTACTGTATGTTTGCCTATCATTATTGATCTCTCACCTTTCTTAGATTTGATAACTGCATCAAGCCACTCTTCCAAAGTGTTATCACTGTAGATATCTGGTGGATGGGCCATGATGGGAATATTGGTTTCGTTGATGGTATTATGGCCTTGTACATTGACGTCAGCCTCCAGAATCATAACATCACCTGAGCAACGGGGCGGGTTAATACAGTATTTCTGTATCATGCGTTAGATTGTCACAGTGCTTGCTATCTTGTACAACCTTCAATCTAGACATTCTAGACTCATGGCTAGTTATATAATAGTATCACCTTGGCCAAAAAAAAGAAATTAGCTCATGATATCCCAAAGGAGCAAAGGTTTCCATACTTACTTTCCAGGGCTTTTTTGGTTTCGGCTTTGCTATTGGCAGAGTGATACCATGTAGCATAGAGTCCATCTTTCTCTTGAATCTCCCCATTTTGAAGAAGAAAATCCAGCATGTCTCCATCTGTAGGGCACGGCACCATGGTCTCTGAAGTTCCTGAAGAAACAAAGCTCAATTCAATTGCATGTGTATATGGAGTAGTTAGCTACAAGTAGCAATACTACTATCTTACTTAACTTTCTTACTACATGTAGCAGGAGGTGAGTTTTTCAAAACAGTATTTTTTTTTTTTTTTTTTACAGTATCAGTTTCTTTCAGCACATAGCGATTTAACATCTGGTTTGCTAGACTGTCAGCGTCAGCATGCACAAAGCAATCTGGAGAATAACAGCGTTGTGCTACAGCTACTGGATTCTTTATATTTAGATCATTTAATAAAGTAACAAGAGAATATTATACTCAATTATTAAGCTTGAGAAAGCATGGTGCAGTGATTTCATCATGAGTAATAGTGTAGACACCAAGCAGAGAGCCTAAAAGCAAAGTAAGGTACTTTATAAAATGGTGACGAAACAATGATGAAATCCAGTGTTATTTACTTTTAATTGAATTTATTCTCATTCACAATAAACGAGTGTAATAAGCAGTATATTGGGCAAAATATATCTACAGCCAAACCCAGTTTAGAACTGAAACTATGACACGCTGTTTAATTCTGAACATTTTTAATCTACATAAACTCATGAAAAATATGATGCTATAAAATTGTAACGTACCCAACATAACAACGGTAACAAGAAATTTACCTGAAGCTGAATTCATGGTCAGAACAACGGAGGCTACAGTTATGATGAGCAGCAACACAACGAGCGCAAGAGCCACACAGAGCATAGTGAACTGCTGCCTGGTAAAAATCCCCATTACAGTCTTTGGTTCCTTTTCTTCATCTTCTTCCTCACTGTGTTCTCTTTTGTTACTTTTCTTCTCTCTATCATCCATTCTTGCTCAGTTTTCTTTGGAGAAATCACAGTTCTGTCACACGACTTATGGTGCTCTGTAGTATGGCCTTTTAACGTCTTGCTATCTTATCGATGGATCATAAAAAAATATATCGATTCTGGAGAGACAGCACTTTGTGCTGCTGTTATCAAACTTATTTATATAAGTCTTGGCCCTCGGATTGCACAGAAACTGATCTGGCTTGAAATCTGATCGTGTGAAGTGAATGACCAGTTAAAAATGGCACTTTGGAGATATCAAACTGACATCTACCTGATTTTCTTCTCCAGTGTAGTCTGAGGCCTGCTGGAGGTTTTCTCAGGTACAATCAGTCTAATCTTCCTCTTTGGTGAGCCATCACCTGATGACAGGTACTCCTGGACAACAGAAACAGTTGAGGACACTGGAGTCATAGAGTCGTTTGGAGGATCTTCTCCATCTTGTGGCATATGAAACTCTCTCTGTGGACTCCTGGCATCTTCTGGTGTGCTCACTGCCAGGCTCAAGGCCAGGGCTGGGAATTGAGGATCTGTAGTATTTGATGTACCAAATGGTTCTGTACCTTCAGCTGAACTCTGCATCAGTGAACCTGATTCCTCTGGATTCTTTTCTAAACTTTGAGCTTCACCTGGATTGATGGAGCTTTCTTCACATTGCAATGTCTCTGTAATCTTCACCTTCTTGGATTTTTCTTCACTCTCTTGTATTTCTTTGTCCCTTTTCACAACACTCTTTTGAGATTTGTCTTTCTTGACCTTTTTGGATGTTCTCTTCACATCTTTATCCTCGTGGTTAGACCTGGACTTGGGATGAACCTGACTTCTTCTAAGAGGGTTCAGATTTAACTTGACCTTTAGCTTGCTATTTCCTTGAGATCTTGGTTTAATGATTTTCGAATGCCCAGAGTGTGTGCTACTCTTCTTTCCTTTGTCCTGACCTGGTTTGCTTTTCTGTCCAAGTGTTCGAACCATTTTTGTTTTGCTGATTTTGTATGGACCCTCTTTTCTAGATACAAATAGGGCACGTTCCAGGGACAAATCAAAGGTTACGCTCCTCTGCACTGTTGCTTGATTTCCACACTGGTGGTCCATGTTAGACTGGTTGTAATTTAAAGTATCCTTGTACACAATAACTTTAGAGCTTCTTGGAAGTATACCAATTTCTTGATTTCTGGATATATTGTCCTGGAAGTCATCTGTATAACTTTGATGATAGTGGCGATCTGGTAGACTACCATATCCTCCATATTGTTGATTCAAGAATGAGTGATCCTCATGAGTTGCCATTTTGGCATTTAGTTGATCATCTGGGGTAAATGTTTGCCTCTGGGCAAGTGATATGTGTCTTCTCAGAGCTATCTGTTGCATTCTCATGGTCGACAGGCCATGTCTTGAAACTCCTTGTCTCTGATAATCTGTGTTTAACTCACTGATACCTTTCACATTATGTCTTTGAGGTCTACCATCTGTAATTTAAACAAGATGTTAAAATGTATAGAAATGATCCAGGGCAAAAACAAAATTCCCCAAAACACCTTTTCATACCTTCATCTCTGATCCTTAAAGGAGAAACGTCCGTGTCTTTCCATTGGTCACTGCCCAAATATGTTGACCATTCTTCTTCTATATTTGGCTGAATTCCCCTGTAGTTTGTTCTGGGATGGAACATGTTTCTCCTGGAACTCAAACTGCAATTTTGGCAAATGAATGCGTGCCCTATTGTGTCTGGTCTGCTATCAGATGAAGTATCCTCTTTGTCCCAGGTCGGATGGTCACGGTAGTTGCTGTTTTGGAGAGCATAAGACATCGACAGAGCCTTCTTGCCTTCAGAGATGTCCCATGACTGGCTGGACTGTTCCTCAACTGCTATCGTCCCCTGCATTGGGTTAAACCTTCTTCCCAACTTCCTGTGTACAACTGCAAGTATTACAAGTGTAACCAGAACACCACCTGAAATGTGAGAGAAATTTCCAGAAAAATTCACATTTATTTTTCTTCATTTGGAAAACCCTTTGGTTTAAAGTTAAAGGGTTAAGAGACCTGGGATTTGAACTTGGAACCATGTCATCACTAGATCAGATAATGAGCTTCATGGTAATCATTAATACTGAGTTGTTTCATTACCGTGTAGAGTACTGTAGTTTTTAGTTACAATACAAATACAATTCAATGCTTTCAGACCAGAGTGTTCTGAATTCCAGTCTTCAGTTTTAGTCAAACATTTATATGTTGGTGTATTGCTAATTATTCTAAACTAAGAAAATGGAGTAAATATTTACCCAGACAAGAACAGACAACAGCGATAACAACATCTCTGATGTACCGCTGAGACGTTATGGAACTCTTAGCATTGACGTTGCCTGTAATGTTTCTGTAAGCTGGCATACAGTTAGCCTCGGTTAGCTCCAGCACTGTCTGAACTTTGGGGTTGTCTGAACTAGCGCATGCCATCCTCTTCCCATTGTGCAGCAATTTGTCTGGAGACTGAATGTAGCTGTTGAGGAAATGGACCAGCTCATTAAGCTCACAGCTACAGTTCCAGTGATTAATGTCCAAGTTTAGCATCGCGAGCCGTGAGAGGTAGGAGAAAGCATCAGGCACATTCTTCAACCTGTTTCGCGAGAGATCCAGTCTAATGAGACGTGGCAGGTTGCGGAAACTGTCTCGACTCACGTAGGTGATGAGGTTGTCTGACAAATCCAAGGTCTCCAAGCTTCTCAGGTCAGATGAAGTAAAAGTGCTTGAATTGAGGCTGGTAAGAAGGTTCCCCTCAAGAAGCAGAGTTTTTAGAGATCTGGTGTTCTGAAACCAGGATCCATTGATTTCCTTTAGAGCATTATGGCCCAAATGAAGGGTCTCTAGTTTACAAAGCCAGGAGAACGTTGATCTATCCAGTGAGGGACTGGAGATAAGGTTGTGGTCCAGAGATAGCGTTCTGAGAACAGTCAGGTTTTGGAAAGCATTTCCTGTGATGGTAGAGATGATGTTATTGGTGAGCACCAAAACACTCATGTTGGATAAATCAGAGAACACGATGCGATCCACGGTGTCTATGAGTCCATCAGTGAGCATCAAGGCTTTGGTTGAATCTGGAGCCTCTGGAAACAACAGAAGAGGATCAGGTTATGAAATAATGAACTAAAACTATGTTCACTTTACAAGTGAACTTTCCCTTTCCAATGTTTTGCTCAAGTCGGAACTGTCTGCCTTGTGTGACCCACATATGTCTTTAACAAAACTTTCTTCTAGATTTGCTTGATTCGATTCTCGAAATATCAGATCAATCACCAATTCCTTCATCCATTTACTGGATAAAGTCACCGTCATCACCATTCTCCAATGTTTCATTTTCACCTTTATGTGGCAGATTGCCTGTTTTTATTACAATATTTGGTCCTCCCCTTGTTTCAGGGGCGCGCGTACGTGTGTGCATGTGTGTGGTGGACCGCCTCTCCTGTTGGTGGCAGTATGTAGCTAATTTAAAGTCACTTTGGAGGTGGAACTATATATATATATATATAGGCAGGTGGCATGCACCCAGGTGTACTTCTCATTCTAATCAGCCTTCCTGGGAAGTTTGCACTGGTAACATGGTCCATTGTTTCACGTGGCTGTTGGCGTGCAGAAGTGTTTGTGCTTGGGCATTATAGCCTGGATCATTACTACCTGTGGAAGTTGGTGTCCATTGAGTTTTAGACGAAGTAATAGTGAATCATTGGATGTTTTAAACAAAATTAGTTTAGCTGATTCTGGTGAATGAGTGCTGCCAGTGCAACGTTAAGGTCTGGCAGGTAAGCTACTGCTTGTTTTAGCGGGCGGAGTTGGAGGTGAGGCCCATATAACTCCTTTGTGGAGCAAGGCGCGTACAATTTCATCTTGGGGCGCGTGCAGTTAAGTCTCCATCTAAGTACATCGCCCTTGTGGTTCCCTGGTGCTGCTGTTTTGTCTCATTTTGTCTTGCCCTGTTTTGTTTTGATTTATTCGGTTTTACTGTTTTGTCTTATGTTGTTTTGTTTTGTTGACTACTTATTGTAGTACTCTGTTAAGTTTGGTTATTTCTCTGATCGTGTCCGATCATCTGCTTTGTTTTTTTAATTTTGATTTTCTTTTTATTTGTTTCGTATTGATTGTGGCCTGGAGATTCTTCCTTGGTTATTTTATTGCTTTCTTTATAATTGCTTGTTCCTTCTACGCTGAAATTATTAATGTATTTGTTTTCTTTCTTTTCTGGACAGGAGCAGTCTGGGTGGTTGATCTGCCAATGAGTTGTGCCTTGGGTGGTGGAGTCTCTGCACAGGCCTTTTAGATTAGAGCACGTGTGTGTGTGTGTGTGTGTGTGTGTGTGGTTTTATTCACGTGTGGTGTGTAGTGTGAGGGGTTCCCTCCCTTCTACCTATGGTTCTCTGTGGTAAGCCAATTTGTGCTCCTCGTCCTTGCTGCGAATATTTTTTAAACGATTTTATTTGCTTTTTATTACTTAATAAAAAGTTTTGTACTTATTTGGAATCACGTCTCCTGCCTGATGATGTAAACAAACCTGGGTGTCTTTATATTTAAAGATTCAGGAATTAAGGAATCAGGAATAAGATTCAGTCGCATTAACTAACTCACTAAAAGCTTGACCTTTTACTGCTCATCGGTCGTCGTGTTGTGCCACATTTACCTTAAAAAAAACCCTTATCTTTGGCACATTAAGGCAGAACATTTGATTTGTTTCCCTTCAACCTGTACATAGTCAGGTAGCATTTCCTTTTCTGTCTGATTTTTTTGGTTAACAGGTGAGCTGAATGTCGATGATCCAGAAGCTTTGTCACCTATGATGATGGAGAGTTCAGTGCAGATGATGGCATCAGTAGAGCACACGATGCAGGAATCTGGGCAGAGCAAAGAAGGCTGGACTTGTGTTACTGACACCATCAGGAGCAGGAGGACACCTGAGGAGCATCGTCATCCGTCAGCATGGACTAATTACAGTAAAACAGAGGCTCATTTTCCTCTACTGACACACAAACTAGTTTATAATATCAAAGCTTATTTATTTATTTATCCCATTCAAAAAGAAGAGCACTAAATATTGGCGTCAGGTCAACTGGAAGGTGCCAAAAGCTAAAAATGTGGACAACATTGATATCACTGACGCAAATGTTATAATGGTACTTACTTCTCATGATTTGTCAGTGAATCGGTCACTTGGTGTTGCTCTCACGGCTCATTGCGGACTCCTTCTGACTACATCATGCAGGATTCGAAGTCAGTTAATTCAGCTTCTTCACCAGACTAAGCAGATATCTCACGTTCCAAGTGGCTTTGTGTTTGCTGCATCTTCATCTCTCTTTCTTTGCTCCTGTTAATAAGCTGCAGTGATAAAACATGCATGATGCTCCACCTGTTCTCCTCAGTAACATATACAAAGGTGTGTCATTCGCGGTACCTCATTTGTGGCTTGGACGAATGGGCTCTGGTTTCTGCTTACCCGGAAACTGTTTATACTTTTGCTCTATGTGCGCACACTTTTCATAATTTTTATATTTGTTATTATTAGTTACCAGTTTTTTTCACTAGATATTGTTTATATTTCTCAGATTTACAAAAAAAAAATTGTTATTATTACAATAATTTTTAAGCTTTTTTTCTTATTCAGTGCATTATCTAAAGTCAGTCTAAAGCCATGGATGATTCTCAAACCTTCTATCAATATTCTTTTAACCATGAAGAAAATGATTTCTTGCTTGATCTATTTGAGGTATTCAACCCTTATTTTATTATTTTGTTTCCAGCAGAACCATGGTTCTAGTGATGGTACTGGTGGAAATCATAATCCATCATTATAAAGTTATTATTATTATTATTATAGATGTTTTGCTTACTTGATTGGTCAGTTGAATCAAATTCCTTTAATTCAAACCTCAATAAATAAAAAACTAATTGTAATTAATAAGTAAATATAAATGGCAATTTCAGTCAAAAATGTGTTTAGTGAGTAGATCTCTATTGCTAAAAAAACTAAAAAAATATTGCACAGATTATTTTAAATAAAGAACCTAATATTTGGATTAAGTTTGTAAAAGAATTCTATACTAAGCAGGCCTGGAGAATTCTTTATTAATTTCATTAAAACTGTAGATGCAGAAAGTTTCAGAACCTCGGCTTTAGATTACTTAATTATGCAGCTTTAGAAAGAAGAGTTTTTTTTAAATGGAGACAGTAGTTTGTCCACTGTAATCATATTAGTAGTTAGTAAATATAGTAAGAAAGTATCGATATCGAGTCAATAACAGCAAAAGATTTTTGTATCTGATACCAGAGAAAACATGAGATGTTTCTGTTTTCCTCAAATTTAGGATTCATTTTATATTATTTAGCATTTATTATATTTATAATGTACAGGATGTAGGTCAATGTGAGCAAGTTTAACGGTGATTTCTTTTAGTTATTAAAAAACATTCTAAAGCTTGTAATCTTTAAAGAAAACAATACATTTGGGTTTCAATATCAGTATTGGAAATGAAAACGTGATCTTTTCCCAACTATACTGAACAAAAATATAAACGCAACACTTTGGGTTTTGCTCCCATTTTGCATGAGCTGAACTCAAAGATCTGAA
>JAOVYU010000029.1:1641340-1652851 GCA_025674565.1 Synodontis membranacea
TATGTTATAAATAATTATTTTATTTATAAATAATGACCAAAATATATTAAAGATCATGAAAAAACCTGTAAAAAAAAAAAAAAATATATATATTTTAATTTGTTGAAGAATTGAGATTTCTAGTTCTTACCCCTCCACTGGCTCCATGAATCAGAACAGTCTCTCCCGCTTTAGCGCGAGCCCTTTAGAGACAAAAATATAAACACTGATTTTTAAAGACGGAGACAGACACATCCGGGGGAAATCTTTTATAAAAAAAAGGCGTGCTCTGATTTACTTGTGAAATAAGGCCCTGTACGCAGTGAAGTACGGGATTCCGATGGCAGCTCCTTGTTTGTAATTTAGAGAATGGGGCAGTTTGTGAACGGTGTCCTCTGAAGCGACGGTGTATTCAGCGTATCCTCCTGTCACAGTGCCGGTGCTAAACACTCGATCGCCTGCCTTTAAGAAGATCCGGTTCAGTATAGGACATAGAGTACAGCGAAGCCCTACAGAATATAATCTAATAAAGGCTGAGTGTAGTACGTTCACACTCATATGTGCTTGTTGAACATCTCATTTCCCCTTTACTGTTAGAATAAGCTCCACTCTTCTGAGAAAGTTTTCCACTTGATGTTGGAGCACGGATTTGGGCAATTGTGTTCATTCAGTTTTAAGAGCATTACTGAGGTCAGGCCCTGATGAGGCTCCTGTTCATCCCAAAGGTGTTGAGTGGGGTTGAGGTCAATGGTCTGTGCAGGACACTCGAGTTCTTCCACTCCAGCCTTAACCCAGCATGTGTTCATGGAGCTGCTTTGTGCACAGGAGCATCATCATGCTGGAGCAGGTTCGGGCCTCATAGTTCCACTGAAGGGAAATTGTAATACTACAGAACACAAAGACATTCTGGACAATTGTGTGATTCCAACTTCAAGCCAATAGTTTGGAGAAGAACCACATATGGGCGTGATGGTCAGGGGTGCACACGGAGTATTTTAGCCAACAGAAAATATGGATAAAAATCACATACGTATTTATGTGCCGTCCTCATGTAATGTAATATATCTGTCTAAAAAAAAAAAAGAGGTGATGAAACCTTTAGGAAGTGAACTGCATCTCCCACAGCCTCCACCACACCAGCTACATCAGATCCAGGAGTGTAGGGGAGGCTGGGTTTGCGGGCATAGGCACCAGAACGGACATACGTCTCCACTGGGTTCACTCCACACGCGTGCACTCGAATGAGTACCTGTAACACAAACAAGGAAAGCGTACATACAGTTTACAGTATGTTTAATTCAGCTGTGTGCAAAATATTAGCTTTACCTGTTTGGGTCCTGGAACAGGAACCGGGAACTCGGAGCAGAACTTCAGAACTGATGGCGCTCCAAACTCGGACACTCGTATGGCTTTCATTATTTTTAATGACGCCATTTCGATTGTGGGAACCTGTCACGGGATCACAGGTCAGCATTTTCACACGTTTCTCCTAGCTTTGTACATTTACAGAACTTTCTTTTCCGTTATGCGACACTGTCACTAATGTGAATCCAGAATGTTCTTTACTTTGCTCGAGTACTTGTGACCATTTCCCATCAGGTAACAGTACCCATGAGAGCTGGTCAAGTTCACTGGAGGTTGTGTGTTACAGACCAGTGGCACGAATCATGCATCATGCATTACGCACAAAACAGATCTGTAACTTATTTTATGTTAAAATCTCCCTCACAGTATAACAAACATCCAATGAGGAGTCTGTGGCGAGCGATAAAAGCCAGAGCAAGGGTGCCAATACTTTTATCTTTGATCCTGATGGCATTTGAATACAAAAAAAAATCACAAGAAGTAAAAAAAATAAATAAATATATATATATACACTACTCACAAAAAGTTAGGGATAGTTGCCTTTCGGGCGTAAAAAGTTAGTACACTCCAGTGATATTATATCATGAAAGTAATGCATTTAAGTAGAAGCATGCGATGGTGATTTCCCACTCTTCTTGAAGGGCGGCTCTCAGGTCATTGAGGTTCTGGGTACAGAGTTACGAGCCTCTACACGGTTACTCAGCTGATCCTATAGGTTTTCTGTGGGATTCAGGTCTGGAGAAAGTGCAGGCCACTATGTTCCAGGTACCCCAGTCTCCAGCAGCCGCTCCCTAATGAAGCCACCTCGAAGAGCTGGAGCACTGTCGTCCATGAAGATGAAATTAGGCCTGTGTTGTTCATGCAGAGGCACAATGACTGGATTAATGATGTTATTCAGGTAGTATGGGCTTGTCGCAAAGTGTAGGGCAGTTGGAGGCCATCATTACTGCTCAGCGTGAATCGACTTTCATCAGAGAACAGCACTGAGGCCCACTGGTCCCTCGTCCAGCATAAATGCTCCCTGTGCCTGCTGGTGTGGTCAGGTACCCTTACAGGTCGTCTAGTACACAGACCACGCTGGTGTAAACGGGTTCATATGGTCTGAAATGTTCCTTCCTTAAATGTTCCTGGAGTTGAGTGGCATTCATCATCCGGTTCCTCAGGGCACTGTTCACAATGAAGAGCTCATCATAAAGGACGTCCACTTCTGAGCCTTTCTGTGACTCCTCCAGTCTCTCTGTATCTCTGCTGTAACCTGCTGTGACTCTCTGTGACTCTCTAAGCTCAGTGGACGCTGCCGTCTGAGAACATCCTGTTTGAATGGTGAGGTACGGTTGATCAATCGTTAGGTGTCGTCTTGGTCTCATGATGTCTAAATGTGAACAGCGTGATGAGGAGGACTGTGTAAATACTCATTCTGATTGAAACAGGAAATTTATTGGTCGATTCACAGATGTTGTGAATTTTGCCGTGAAGCTCCTTGTCAGAGAACAGCAAGTCGTGTAAAAAGTACTGAAACACTGAACAGTTGATCATGTGCACTCAGATGTTTAGGGAAGGTCACATTAAGGTCACCTGTAAAGGTTCTAGTGTATTTGAGCTTCATCCTGACATTTCACCTGAAAGAGGAATATCCCTAACTTTATGTGAGTAATGTATATATATATATATATTAGAACTTATTACACTTTAATTTATTTATTTTTTCCTGAAACTGATATCACAGATTACAACTGAAATAATATTTTCATAAAATAAATAAATTAGGAAAAAGAAACATTGTTGTAAAGATGAGACCAGTTTGCATAACTCCTTATTTTTCTAATGTTTCAAAAAGATATTAAAGATGGACATCAATGCTAGCTAATGTACAATCATAAACCTGAGATCTGAATGAAACAGGTCTGATGTGTGCTGAGGAACTCACCAGCTTAGATCAGACTCTGACTCAGGAGTTTCGCGATGTCGTAAACACTTCCGCGTCACGTGATCCCCCGCGGCTACCATACCATACTCTGCCGATAAATCCCGCCTTTTGCGCTAGGATTGGCTAAACATTTGAACTCGCGATCTGATTGGTCAACAGTACTTGTCACTTTCGACTCCGATACTGAATACTAAACAGAATCGACTCTTAGAATCAGTGCGATTCCAAGAACTGATTCTAAGAGTCGATTCATCACGACATTTTCTTTAAATTCCAAAATCAAAACACAGAACAGGAAAGAAGATATTGCAATGTTAATTAAGTGTATAATACACTACTAAAAATATATTATTGTGAAAATGATTAATTGTCATTATTGACACACCACAAATGTGTTCTCTGCATTTCACCCCTATGTGAACAGTGACACACTGCAGGGGGCAGTTATTTTTTTAATTGCCCAGGGAGCAGTGCTTGGGGGTGGCACCTTGCTCAGGGTACCTCAGTGGGATTCGAACCTGCCATCTTTCAGTTACAGGGGCACGTCCCTAACCATCAGGCCACCATCTGCCCATCTGCCCCAAAGGATTTGTCAGAAGTGGGATTGCGTGAAGAAGAAGAAGAAGAGATCTTAACTTCATATTCTTCATCTACTCTTTCCCTATCCCTAGATGATGAGCTATCTTATGCATCTCATATCAATTTCATCACCTGATCAAGTAGGTATCTTCTCTACAACATCAAGAGAATTCCACCATTCCTAAAGACGCAACTCTTCAAAGAGTACCTGGACTGAAATTTATACAAAATAAAAATTCTGTACACCCTGTAGGGCACTAACGTCTTCTTTAGTAGACACTTAAGCATGGTTTTATTAGTGTGGAAATGTTCTTGACTACAAAGCACCTTGTACGTGGCTCCGCATAAGAGCCTCTTCTAAATGCCTTAAATGTAAATGTAAATGTACTCTTAGAATCATTTCACAGATTCCAGAAGAGTCGATTCTGCACAAAATTCAACATATTGTTAAAAAATAAACATGCAATGCAATATTGATCAAGTGCACAATGCATTCATTCATTTAAATGCTTTATTGCACAAAGAAAAAGGGATTTTAACTTCGTGTACAGAAAATACAAGTTCTTATTAAATAAATTCCACTGATAAATAAAGAGGGAAAGTTTCATAGCAATGTGGGCTTTTTTAAATCTCCGAACACGTTACAAGAACAGTGTAAGAGTTGGAATCACGTGGAATCATTTGCATACACGAGTCACGTTCTACGTACAAGGACCACAATGCATTGCCGGCGAAGAGTCGACTCCTTTTGTGCACTCGACTCTGAATCGAATCGCAGGAGGCGGGATTCGGCAACGTGCTTTAGCAACTGATTCAATCCCAAAGCTAGCATAAAAAATGGAGTGAAATATTTATTCTGTAATACCTGAGAATGTTTGACTAAAGAAGTGAATGACTTGAATTATTATTATTATTATTATTATTAATTGTTTATTAGATTAGTGTCCGCTATGGAAGAAGAAAACAGGTTTAAACAGTGGAAGAAGCAGAGCTTAAAGAAGATGGATTTGAGTAAAAAGGGCAGTTTAGATGAGGACATTCAGTCTGTCGTCTGTTTTCTAAATGATTCTGATAATTATTTCACCACAAGTTCGTGTTCTGGAAGAATCATCCTGATTGAGGGGGTAAAGTGAAGGAATACATTGTGAAACTGTTGTGTTCATTCTTACAAGCTCTAATGAGTTAATCAATCAATCAATCAATAAATTAATCAATTAACCAATTAATAAATCATATCTTCTGTGTTGTGTTTCTTGTGTGTGTGTGTGTGTGTGTGTGTGTGTGTGTGTGTGAGACAGGTCTCTGACTGTGTGGATGTGCAGAAGCAGAATTGTTCCTGGCTCTTTGTCACTCATAAGAAGTGCACGAAAGATGACGTGGTAAGAAGGAGTGTTTTTATTTGTGTTTTATTTTTTAAACAGGTGAAATGCACCTGTCTGTGTCCCGTCTTGGTCCTGTATGGGTCTCGTCTGGGTCCCATCTTTGTCCCGTCTGTGTCTCGTCTTTGTCCCGTCTGTGTCCCGTCTTGGTCCTGTCTGTGTCCCGTCTGTGTCTCGTCTTTGTCCCGTCTGTGTCCCGTCTGTGTCTCGTCTTGGTCCTGTCTGTCTCGCCTTTGTCCCGTCTGTGTCCCGTCTGTGTCCCGTCTGTGTCCCGTCTGTGTCTCGTCGAACAGAGACGAACAACGATCATCAGTTCACACTCATATTAACACCAAAGGGCAATTTAGAGTAGCAAGTTGACCTAATCTACATGTCTCTTTGCTGTGGGAGGAAACCAGAGCACCCGGAGGAAACCCACATAGGTACGGGGAGAACATGCAAACTCCACACAGAAAGACCCGAGTCGGCCGGCAGGTTCAAACCCAGAACCTTCTTGCTGTGAGGCGACAGTTCTAATGACTGCCTGGTTTATTTTATGTTTTTGTTTGTTTTTTTGTTTGTTTAAAATCCTTGGCTAACAGTTTCCTAAGTCACAGCGCTTTACATCTGAGCTGATACCGGAAACTCCTTCCAAAGATACTTAATGAACATCTCATCTCACCACATCAAAAATTATACTTTATTATATTTGTTAAAGAGCATAATGTTTTGCTTTGATATCTTTTATAAGATCGTGTGGAGCGTTTACCTTTCAAGTCCCTGTGCACAGTAATATAAACCTGATTACATTCTGTCTTTAAGATGGTGTTTTAAACCCCAGCTGTGAGTTAGTGCAGTATCAGACCTGATAAAAAGGACTCATACTGTAAGTGGAAGTATTTGTATATAGATAGAGTTTTTTTTAATCAGAGAAGCTGAAAAGTCTTTTCTTGAAGCTGAAGTTTATTATTTTTTTATCTTCTCAGATGTCTGGTTTGGAGAAATCTTCTGGAGACGCCGTTTTGAAGTTTGAACCTTGTGTTCTTCATGTGCAGTGCAAGCGGCTAGAGGACGCACAACTCCTGGTAACTGCCAATAACGGAACGTTGAGTATTATATAATGTGGTAATAAATAGGTTTTTTAAGGTTGTGTTTTGTTGTTTGTTGTTTTTCCCCCCGCAGCACTCTGTCTCCATAAACTCAGGGTTCAGGAACTCTGGAGTGACTGTAGGAAAGAAAGGCAAAATCATGATGGTAACCCTTTTCATACCAAAGAGAACAATAATCCAAGTAACAATGATAAATAGACACCCAAATCTTTATATCTTCCATATTTAAACTTTGAGGGGTGGGGTTTAGGTGGGCGGGGTGATGACAAAGGAGGCACTTGGGAAATAAAGTAACTCTCTAATGTTAAATTTTTGTTTATGATGTTTATTTTTCACTAAGTTCTTCATTTTGGTGCAGTAGAAATCTTTAAATGTTTATTTCGTCACCAGTTTTCTGATGAATTAAACGCAGGCGGTGCGCAGTACCCATTGTCTTGAAGTTCCCCTCAGCCGCAAGGGGAAAGTCCTCGTTCCTGAAGAATATATCGCTTTTCTTGTCGGAGTCGCAAATGATAAAATGGACGAAAACCTCAGGAGGATAGAAAGGTATTACACTCGCAACTTGCCGTTGCATTTAAACTCTGTGCAGTTTCCTTGACCACAGCTTCCGGCCAATCAGAATCGAGAATTCGACCACACGATTTGTAGAACTAACTAGGGTTTTTTTTTAATTAGTCTTTTTGTTTGATTAGTTTGAGTGTAGAATTAGTCACAAGTATATAATAAAGATCATGTTTTCATCCGTCTCAGGTTTTACGACTGTCTGAGGTCGGGGCTGGGATCAGAGGAGGATGAAAAGGACGCGGAGTCAGGTGTGAAAGCCGTGTACAGACGGAGGAGGAGGAGAAGAGACAGAGAGGAAGATCAGGATGGTGAAGGATCAGACTGTAGCGTTAAACCACAGAGCGAGAACAGCGACGAGCCAGACTGCCAACTGTTAACGCTCTTGGAGCTGTCGCTGGATGCCTCCTCATCCTGAACAGCCTGATGATGATGATGATGATGATGATGATGATGATTATTATTAATGTATTTTTTTAAATGAGATCTTCCTCAATTTTTATACAAAACCACTACGTCACGGTTAGCTCCCTTTCAATATTTTGTGGTAAAATGTACAAATAAAAACTATACTAAAGGTTTTATTATAATATTCAAATACATACATATAATAATAAAGCATCCGTGACATTCTGGCTCTTAGCATTTATTTATTTATTACCGGGAGTTAAAGAGAAGCCTTGAATGACTTAAACAACAGCATGAGCTTTATGAGCCTGCCACGTCACTGTTATACTGCGTTCTGATTGGTCAGAAGGTATTGATTTGTTTTTGATAACAGCGGCTCGGATTTTAGCTCCACCCGCAAAACAAAAATTGTGGGGTTACGTTTCTGTAAGGAGATGTTTATTCAACAATTGTGGAAGGAGTCTCTAGTGTAACAGAGGTAAAGCAGTAACGAGCAACCTCTTTGAATTATTATATTTTCGACAGGCTGGTGATGGAGCGATTGTTTAAAGCTGCTATGATGTAAGTGAGAACTTGTTCCTCAGACTTGTTTTTAAACAACAATAAAGGTAAATAATGGATAAAAAGTATGAAGTGTCGCTTTCTTCGCACCACTCCGTCGTTCCTTTAACAGCGTGTTTTATTTCATACTTGGTGGTTTTACACGATGGCTTCATAAAGAAGCTGCATCTCAGTTTACATGTACGTAATTCGGTCATCAACATCAATTTAAATAAAGGCGACATCACCGGCTTTCTTTTATCTCGGTGCTGCTAAAACTCAACAACATGTTCTTGCGTTCTTGAAAACGAGGCTCGGCTGATCTTTAATTAAACACACGCTTCGCTTTAATGTCCTGTGTGTACACTACAGAGTATATCTGTTTCAAATTACGAAGTGTTTCTTCAAAACTGAACCACTGCCTTGTTCGCCTGTGAAGAGGAAAGACGCGGGACACGACGATATAGAAACTGACCACGTTGTTCATCTCTGCCAAACCATCGCTCCTGGAGCTGGCCTGCGGTTTGGAAGCCTAATTCCTCAGGATTAGAGATCATCACTCTTACAGCCTGGTTCTAGCAATGGCTCATTTGGAGGATTTGGCTCATTAGCAATTCCCGCCTCTACCATATGAGGTTAGTGATGAATTGCGTTTAAGAAGTGTACACAGGTGCGTCGGTGGATTTGATCAGGAACAGCTGGTGATCCGTGTGTGTGCTGTGCTCTGGTGAAACAGGACTAGCTGACCATACATGACAGACAAGAAGTTCTGTTCAAAGACATTTACATTTTAAAAGCTGACGCTAGAGCCATAACCACAGCTTCGACTCTGCAAAGAGAAACCCAATGAAGAACTTTTATTATTTAAGAACAAGTCCAGGAACTAGACACCAATTAATGTATGATCAGGACAGTTTGGTGTAAATGAAATGAATACGTCAATGTCAGAAAAAAGTGCACTAAACTAAAAAAAGGTCGATATTCCCGTTAATGATTTTCACTGATTTCAGTTTCTGATATTTGTATCTTGTGCAGGCTAAATGGTGTGTTGGTTGGGAAACAGTAGCTACAGATTCGAGGGAAATCCAATAGGCGGTACTATAATATCACCCATAACACCCGTTGGCTAGACACACATCTGGAATGATGTAGGAAAGCAAAGAGTGTCGTGATGCTTGTACCATGTCACATTGAAAGTGTAACATGCTTGAAGGAAGGCGCTATCCGCCCTCTTCCACATACATGAGCTCACAGATGCCCCTCCCACCCTTCATCTAGCACACGTCGTGTACTTTCTTTAAAATAGGAATATAAGCATATAGGACTCAGTCACCAACAGGAAACACTTGTTTTTTGGGGTTTTTTTTTACTTGAAAGGTTAACAGTCCATCTGGTTGAAACTACACGTGAACATCACGATTGAGATCCCATGGAATGTTACAAAAGAAGTCGTGTATACGTTGCAGGTCCGAGCTTCATTCAAGGCATAAGTATGTGACCCTTATTGACTGGAAGTTGACTATTAAAGGTTGTACATTTCATTAAAAAAACAGAACCAATGTAATTCGTTAGTAAATATCACATGCAGTCACAAAGAAAAAGAATAAGGGTATGAGCGGGATTAAAAACGATCTTGATCTTGAGTTGCACTCGATGTGATGTAGCTGAGGTCGAGGAACTGTTAGAGCCAGAATTCACACGCCATTTCAAAAGACATTTTAACGTTTGACATTTCCCCAGCTCCCCTTCAGACATGTTAACTGGAACGCCACCTGAAGTTGGAGGAACCCCACCATCCCCGTCTTCAAAATCCAAGATGGCTGCTCTGTGCATCAACAGCAAGTGAAAGCTGTAATAATACGCTTTATTAGCACTTGTCCTATTAGTATTAGTAAACTTTAACCAGATGGAGATGCAGATACTTTGACCTTTACTCTAATTATCCAATTTAAATCTATTTTAAAGTTTCACTATATCCATTTTCTTAGGTGGAAGATGCATATGAAAGACACAAAAGATAATCGTAGCATCTCAGTAACACGAAAACATAGCTATTGTAATCATAAAGACTTGTCTGTGGTCATCCCAGGACTCTTTACTCTTCTATACCAGTATATTTTAATGATGTTTAATGAAGTTTGAGTTAAAAAAAAAAGTTTTTTTTTCCCACCCTCCTCATCACCGTCCACTCTAGTTTGCTCCTTGGGTGTTGAATTGTGTTCAGGAGTTCACCAGTAGAGGGAGCTAATGCACTTTCATTTCAGGACTGATCTGGCTCCAAGGCTTAAAGGTTTAAGGAGGGAACTGGAGAACAAGCTATTAATAATATATAGGTGTAAATAATTTAATAAAGAAATTTCTCAAAGTGTGTCAATATTGATGAATCATTTTGCAGGTGATTTTGTTGGTGCTGGAGCTCTGCTTTTTGTCTGGATTTGAACATTTGTATTTACAAATTTACAATTTTATATATAGATCACCTGCAAATGGGCAGAAACTAAAATTGTGACATTCAATGAAAATAAAGTACAAACTGTTCATCCTGACTCAATTTTAGACTAAAAATATGTCTTTAACTTTAAATGACAAAAATGGAAATAAAAGAAAGTTTCAGTTACATTTCTCATCAGATTGGCTGGGTTTTGTTCCTTAATACTCTTCCTTCCTCCTGTATTTATGATGCCTGGTGAATCACGTAAAAAATCGTGTGAAGGTGCATTTCATGTCATACTGTGAGGAGGATAAATATTTCTTGTGTTATCACCCCTGAAAAAGGATTTAGACCTACGTGTAATATTCACACGTGAAACTAAATGTATTGTGGAAAATGAATAGTTTGTAAAAAATGGGAAAATAACTGTATGACTTGAACTGTGTAAAAATCACAATGAAAATGAACGAGTCATGGGACAAATTAATGAGTGAAAAATGAACCGTGAAACTGAACAAGTGATAAATGAATCATGTTTAAAACAGAAATGGTGCAAAAAAAATGAATCAGATGATTTATTAACAGGTGAAAATGAATCAAGTGACTCATTTTAATAAAAGGATCATGTGATAAATTAACAAGTAAAAAAATTAATTACGTGAAAATTAATCGTGTTTAAAAAAGAAATTATGTAAATAATGAATCAAGTGAAAAATGAATCATGATAAATTATCATCTGAAGAATGAACATCACGTGAAAAATGAATTGTGTAGGAAGCACATATGTGGATAATGAATCATGTGTAAGCCACATGAAAAGAAATTGAACCACATGTGGAAAATTAATCATGAAAAAATCTTGATGAAATACAAAAATAATTAAAAAAAAAATTACATGAGAATGTAAGAACTGGGTGAGAAATGAAATACCAGTGTAGAAATCATGTGTAAAATGAGCACATGACAATAAAAACACATGTGAAAAGTCCACTTAATGTAAAAATATGTGAAACATTACATGTGAGGTGCCTAAAAAAAAAAAAAGAAAAGTTCATGTGACCTGATGAATCTGCTCAGAATGATCAGAATGTCTCCCAGCTTTGTTTTATTTAGATTTTTAATGTCTAATGTCATTTTAAGAATCTCCAGTTTCTCCAGGACTTTGGTGAAAGTTAACCTGAGGTCCTCTGAGTGCTCTACCTCTTTTTTTGGGGGGGATTTGGAGGAAACAATAATGGGGGGGGGGGGGGGGGG
>JAOVYU010000029.1:1652951-1668169 GCA_025674565.1 Synodontis membranacea
GGGGGGTGGGGGGGGGGATAATGATTGCTCTGATGACAATCTTAAAACAAGAGCAATTAGCCACCTGATGGACTGAGGAGTGATTAGAAAGGTGGTTGAATTATTATTGCGTATTAAAGAGCTGAAGAGGGTGAGGAGGGCTGGTGATTGGCAGGCTGAAGGAGCTGAAGGAGCTTTAATAGGAGAAAGGAGATGGAGGAGGAGGGGTGTCACTGCAATCAGCACTGAATTGGGAGCGTTTTTTTTTTTTTTTTTGTGGTGCGTGTGATTGTCAAGTGGGCCATTTCTGCGCTCTGATTAGGAGCCTTTCCCCCACTGGAAGCTGATTTTTTTAGGCCTCTTCGTCCTCCATGCTCGGTGCAATCAGCCGCCCTCTTACTGTCACTCCATTCCGGCTGATTTCGGTCCCCTCCCCTGCTCCTAAATCCCAATCCGACTTGTTAAGAAAAAAAACACAACTCCTGAAGAAGGTCACCTTGTGGCTGTAATGCTGATGAGAATCTGGAGTTGCTGTCATTTTATTTCCATTAACGCAAATTTGAAAACATTTAATGGGTCACCGTTTAGGAACACTGATGTAAGAATGTTTCGTTTTTGTCCAGTTACAGATACCGACTCAGTTCTTGTTCTGTTTTTGGTCGGACCTTGGAATCTGGGTTTTATCTCCTATTTTACAAGGATAAGGTTTTAGTACTAGTTTGATGTGAATGAGTAGTGAAAAGGCGTTTTAAGGAGCATGCTACAATCGTGGGCGGAGCTAAGGGGTGGCCAGGGATGGCAAAGTATTCCTATGACCACAACAAAGAAACAGGTGAGCAAACACTGGTCAAACTTTGTTCATTTATACTAACAATGTTCACTATTTGCAGGATTCAAGTTTGCTATTAGCCATTCAATACTCCATGTTATGCTAGTTATGAGGTTTTTTTTTTAATGATTTTATTTTATTTTGTTAAGCTTGCTATCTGATGAACAAATGTTGGATCGGGTGTGTCCTTTTATAACCCACAGAGGTTCAGGTCATACGTAGGTAAGAGGTGCCACATGATGTCATTTTCTATGCATTTGGATTAGCAAGTTGCGCCATGCTAGAAGCTAAACCAAAAGATCAAAAGTAGAATAAAATAAATGCAATAAAAACGCAATCAACAAAATACGCAGGAAACAAAAATCAGCCTGCAAACCATTATTACAGCAGGTGTTTTTCAGAACATTGCTCGAAACGATAATTTAAAAACAAAACAGCCTAACCTTCTTAGAACCTGTTGAATGCTTCGTTAGCAGGGACGTTAATTAACAGGTGCGACAAAATTGCTGGTTTTAAAAAGGGACCACACTCATGCATGCGACTGTGAGACGCAGTTAAGCTAATAGCTTTAATTGCTAGTCGTAGAGACCCTGCTGCCCAACGTTGTTGGTTAATAATGGCCGACCAAAAGGTCAGCCGAGAGGTCGAAGGGATCAATGTGAAATCTGCTCAGCTGATTTAGGAGATGTGCAGGTCCTTTCTTTGGTGCAGAATTAATTTCCACATAATGGAACTAAATGAAGGGATTTTGTCAGAAGTTCCTACAACACTACAATAATGAATAGAAAAAAAACACTGTGTGTGGTGCTGTTATAGGAAATTAATCAACAACAGGGTGGTGTGAAGAAGTGGGGTACCTTTACCATCCCGTCACAGTGTTTTATTTCTCTTAAACCACAGCAAATTGCCAACGATTACAATTTTTATCCATTTATAGTTATGGTTACTGTTGTGGACCATCTGTAGAACAAATTTAGTTCCCTGTTACAAAAATATGTTACACTTTTTAAGGGTCCACTGTATAGGACTCCACCCCTTGCCCCTCCCTTTCCAAGCGTATATTAGAGCGTACGGTGGCCGTCAGGTTCCCGTAATGCACTTCCAAGTACTTACATTCACACTCTCTTCCTTTTCCATGCTAAATAATAAGTATGATACTGTACTCCCTTTTTACAAAATTTGGGTTCTCAAGCTTGTTAGCCAGCACCAACCAGCATTGTGGTTCCTCTACTTTCTTCTTCTTTGTCTTCCTTCTGGATTCACGCTGCCACTTGTAAAAACGTGTACAAAGCCAGGAAGTTCTGGACTACTGTAGCAGAGCAACATGACGTCTCCGTAGAGGCGGACCCCCTCGTTATGGAGATATAAACGGGTCATTCTGAGCTCACGAAAACACAGCAATTCATAATTACAGGTAATTATACACTAATGAAAACATAGTTCTGAATATTATATTTCATTTCTGCTAATAGATTCCCTAACATAGTAAACCTTTAAGTTAATTATTCCAAAAAAAAAAAAAAGCAGAATGTCATGTTACAGAGAAACCACAAAGCATAAACTCCTCTTTGGTTTAAGGATATTTTCAGTTAGTAATATTTGTTTCATGGAATATCTTTTTCTCTTTCATTTTTGCTTTGGACTGGAAATTAAATAATTAATATAACTTATCAGAACATATCACTTGTTTTTCTTTTGCCAAGATTGTATTTATGAAATAGAAAAACAAGAACCAGGTTTTGGGGAAGGAGGGGAGGTGCACAAACTTTTGTTCTCATCCATCTGCTTGTTCTGAAGTCAGAAAAATCAGTATGGCAAGATTTCCTTTAAGCTAGGCAGGTATCAGTCTTTGGCCACGCCCCTCAGCCCAGCGATGCCGAGTCTCCGACAACATGGTGCTGAAGATCAGCAGAACTGACCTCAACGCTGGTGGGTTTTATTCGTTCACTCTTCTGCATTTTTCACTTCCATCCTCCATGTAGAGTCTCTGACAGGAGGCACTGTGTCCCTTCTCCAGCAGGATGTGTAGTTCTCATTTCTACTTGATGGTCGTGATGTTCATAAATGGCCTACAGAAGTGGTCACTGGTGGTCTGCTCTAGGTTTTGGATGTACAGTATGTCAGAAACACAGCAGTTTACAATTAGCGGCGTGTGGAGGGGCTGAAGTAGAACTAACAGAGCAGAAAGATTAATTCAACTTCCTTTCTGAAGCGCTCGATTACTTATTCAGAGGTTGCCTTCATTTGCAAAGGATCCCTGAGCACGTGTGACTGTACTTGGAAGGAAAGCAAAAATAAACAGTTGCATTCTGGGTACTGTATCATTATCACAACAAAGCTTTGGGGCGGGAGCTGAAACGCGAAGCCTGGAACATCTGGAGCGTGTTAATCAACCCGGCCAATGATGGATGTGGTTTATTAGGCTCAGCGACAGATACACTTCAGGGCCTGGAGCTAGCATGGATGCAGATTTAAAACACTTAAATAAAGCATCTATTCAAAGGGCTCTGATTATTTACACTTAAGATGAGCCAGTAGTTTAAAGACGAGGCGTCCCAGATGCTACACGTCACTGCGAAAGTCTGGCTCCTGGCTTTAGTTTATGAAATCGAGCTGCTACTGTTATTAGATTAGGAGATACACATTATCAAGTAATAATAATAATTTCCTATTGTACAACAGCACTGTTGAATTCTGGATTCCGATTGGTAAGAAGTCGTTGATTACTTTTCTGTAACAGCAGCTCTGACAGTGGTCAGATTTATATTCATGCTCTCGTTCTAATACCTTATCATTTCCAGAGAAACAGCTCATCCACAGGGACTTGTATATCAGATACTCAAATAAATAATAAATAAATATTTAAAATTGTTGACACACTGCAGTTTTCTAAAGGGAGATACAGTACTTCCTTAGCATTTATGGAAGGAGTCTCCAGTGTCAGTGCTTTCCGAGGTAACGCTGTAACTGTACATTGGACGGAGGAGTTTACGCATTACGGTGGCTTTGTAACTATAACGTAGGCGAGAACAGGAAGTAACTTGTTTTGTGGAACAGTAAATGTAACTATAAATGGATAAAAAGTATGCAGTGTTGTTTTAATAAGTTTAAAAAAAATAAAAGCATCGGTGTACCGCAGTTGTAGCCGATAAGAGGAATAATCATTTTGAGATGTGCTGCACTAGGAAAATAATCAACTTCACTTCAGCACATCATTGGTTACTTTCCTTTTACAGTAAGATGCAGAGTGATTTATTATGTCCATGTCGGTTTTATATTATACAACATTTATGTACTGGATGAAAAAGTAGGCCTTATGTTTATAATTGAAACTTGAGTGCATACGTTTGTGCCCCTTAAGACAAACGCTTTATTTGCAGAAGCCTGTTTGGTTTCACAAATGTTCTTTCACCATTACAGGCAACCAAATAGAATAAATAATGTAAATTCTAAACGAGTTGCATCAGGAAAGCATTCTGTGATATCCTGTATGCCTGGTCATCTTGTGCTTGTAGACGCTGTGTCTTGCCTTGTCAATTAAAAAAACATCCCAATTAAACTCGGTGTAAGTGATACCTCAGTTGGACAGTAAATCCCTCCCTCGTTCAGATCCTGCTTTTTCTGTTGTGTACCTGTGGGGTCATCGTGGGTCATGCCCTGCTCGGTCTCGCTGACGGCTGGCACGCTGCTCTAATTTGCCCAATCCCCTATAATTTCCTTCTGCCCTCTGAAGTGGTTGCGAGGTAGAAGGAGGGAGCGGGAGACTGAATGACCCTTCCCTGTTTGCCCTCACTCGACTTCACGCACTGGCCCCCTGAAAGGAAATAATTATATAGGAAGTAAAGAGGACAAAATTAAACGGAAAAAGTGGTAGAGCGGACGGGAGGGGGTTCGCCTTCTGACCCGACAGACTTTGGAGAAAGGGATTACGGAAAAGCATCCCGAAGAGGTCAGGAGCGAAGCCGGGCGTCTGTTGATCATTAGCGAACATATACATATACCGTATACGATCCGTGTTGTGACATGACAAGGTGCACTGACGGTGCTTTGGGAGCATAAAAGTGTAAATGTATAAACTTTTTTTTTTCATATTCGTCTCATGTGTATAAGGTGCATCACATGGTGAGGTGAATAGGTAAATCACAGTGCAGGGAGTTTTCAGGTTCACACAAATACAACCTAAACCTCAACCAAGGAAAGCACTGACACTGGAGACTCCTTCTGTAAATGTTGAATAAACATCAACAGGAAGCATCGTCCACAACATCACAACATTAAACGTAACTCAAATAGCAAATCGCTGTAGTTTGATTATTAGGAAAAAATCACTTCTTGTTTCTGGTGGTAACATTAACTCTACTCAATCACAGCACCCTGGCACTGATTATTTTCCTTTAACAGCATGACACAAAGTGTTTTATATCTTACACGAATGCAATAATTGGTGTTACAGGAATTGGAAAAAAAAATAAAGTTAGTGATGTTTGAACATGATGTTCAGAGGAATGTCAGCATCATATGAGAATTTTTTTAGTATTAGGTGATTAAACAGATGAAATAACAATAAGAATGACCTTTCAGTCTGTACTATAATTTTGTTTCATATAGCTTTGCTTCACAGATTTGATTATCTGAAGGATCAGGTTTAAGTTTGAGAGGATTAAATGAAATTTCGTTAACAAATCTGTTTTTACAGAAAGCACAACTAGGAAATAATCCTCATCCTTTAAGATGAACATTGTCTTACAGTTGTTCTCTTATTTCCTGTCTGATTTAGCTCTTTATTTTCACTTCATTTATGCACTTACTTATTCAAACTGAAAAAAAAATCCACTTTCTTTCTTTCTTTTTTTTTTTCTTTCTTTTTTTTTTTTTTTTTTTAAATCTGCTTTCTTTTGCAGCATGTACATGTGATGGCGTTCGGTGAAACAAAAGCATCATGAACCAATCAAGTGCAATTAGAACAGAACCCGAGACTTCCCAGGGTGCCGAAGTGTATGCACAAACAACCGCCGCCTTCCACAGCTCATAAATTGCTAATGTACTTTTAATGTATTCATCATAAGCGCTCTAATTTCGTTATAGAAAAAACTGATTGGTTGAGATCTGATCTGTCTATCAAAGAGAATTTTGAGGAGGAAAAAAAGGTTTTAAAATATGCTGATTAGTTTTCCTTTGGAATCATTTAACCTCTAAAATATCACAGATTTCTTCCTGACATGAATTAAATGAAATAAAACTTTTTGATTTTGTGAAGATGTTTTTTCCCCATCAACAACTTTATTGGATAACTGCTGATTCTTGACTCGCACGCCTCAAAAGGTCACAAAGATTTTTCTTTAAGCGTTTGTATGTTTATGATTATTGGTTTGAAGTATGTATGATACACTTTGTAAAGGTCAGATATGTGCATTCTGAGTTAACATAGTAAATAATTTTTATGTACATGACACTGAATGTATGTAACAAGATTTTATATATTTTTCTAGTCAAGATTCAAGATTCTTTATTCATCACATACATAGTTATACAGTACAACATGTAGTGAAATGTTCCCTGAGCGACCCTATGACTGTACAAATCAAATAGAATTACAATAAAGTGTGCAAGTTAAAAAGATCTAACAATAACTAAAAGAACAAAGAACAAAAGTTAGGATAAGCATATAGATAAATAGAGGAATAAAGCAATAAATATGATGTTAGAAATAGTTGTAAATTTAAAACTGTACATGTGCATTATTATTAACAGCATAGTTATCAATATTATCAAAGTATTGCTTAAAAGAAGGAGCACATGAACCCCCCATCAGCCAAAATCTGAGGAATCTGAGGCAACAATAGACATAAGATCACTGTGAATAGACATTGCAGATTAGCTAAATAAATAAATAAATAAAAAATAAAAACATTAAATAAACTCATCTGATGTTTTTCCAATCTTCACCTGTCCAGTTTAGGTGTCCAGCAGGAGTGGAACATCAAGTGGTCTTCTTCTGTGCTCAACAATTCTGATTCACGATTTTTCATGTTTTCTTTCTGACTTGCTTTTTTGCTCATCAGTCTTGATTGGAGTTTCACCAAAAAAGCTGTTTCCACACAAAGAGCACCAAATATGTTTATGAACCGAATTTCATTTCTGGTCAAATACACACACACACACACACACACACACACACACACACAAACACACAAAAAAAAAACAATAAAAAAAATATAAAAAAAAAAATTGTAGCACGATACTGATATATGTATAGTTTTACAACCATAAATCTGCAAATTTATGCACTATTGAAAATAATACTTATAAAGTGATAAAGGTGACAGATCTTATGCCAAAAATACTGCTATTAGAGAGACTGCTAATTAACATCTTCAGCTAACTTCTATTGTGTGTTTAAAGTAGACATTACTGTAACTTAAAGAAATAAGCATCACATTAAGATTCCATATGAAAAGTGACCCTTGAGGTATTAATGATTCCAGAAACTGAAAAGTCTGACAGCTGATATTATTAAAAACTGAGAAACCAACGGAGATTTGGATTAGCGGTTGTTAAAAAAAATAATTTGATAAAAATATTTGTATTTGTATACTTATTAACATTTCAGACTGAAATTGAGAGTTTATTTGTTCATTTGTTTTGCAGAGATTAGCTGGAAATGTGCTAGCTAGATAAATAGCTAAATATGTAACTTTTCCTCTTAGCCATCTTTTGTGTGTCTAGTAAATTTAAGTCTCCATTCCCTGTCTGGCTACTCTCCACACGACAAGCCTAGCTTCATAGCTAGCTATAACAATTAGCTTCTGAGGCATCTTTAGATATAGACAATCTCCAAAAAAAAAAAAAAAAAAAAAATGCTAGCATCGATCCAAGTTTAAAAATATTAGTGTTAGTTTTCTGTAAAGGCAAAATAAACTAAACTATTACTACAAAAATTAGTTTTATTCATTTCAAGTTTCAAGCGGACAGGTGCTAATGCTGCTATTATTGAGGCGACGTGCTGAGCATCTTTTTAAACCTGGAGCTAAGAAATAAGGATTCGAGCATTTTAGCACGCTAAGAATCTTTTCTCTGAGGGAGTTTTATGTCCATTCTGGATTTGTAAAGACACAATCTGAGATAAATTACAGATCCTGGAAGAACCCTTTTCCAAAAGAGTGCAGCAACTGTGTTCTTTTGATTTAAAAGAAGGAGAAAAAAAAAAAACATGTAAATAATGAGTATGTCAAAACGCAAACACAAACTTTTAATTTAAGTGTACCACACAGTTCCTTTCAAGTGTATTAGTGGTATTTCTAGATTTTTTCCTCTGGCTGCTGTGGGTCTACTCCTACCAGCACGCCTGCCCCTATAAATACAGAGCGAAAAGATTGCTACAGTGGCCATGTTTTTGCGAAGAGGGCCAGATCCTTGTTGTTGGACATTTCGGTGGCACTGCCATACAGAAGCTGCATCAAAGGTCCCGGTGCGTAGTGCCATGTTTTCAGATGGGGCTGTCGATAAAGGCCATTCATCTTCATTGGGTGGAACGAGCCTCGGCGAGATCTAGGCACGCTAGGCCCCTTTTAGACGGCAGCGAGACTAAACGCTGTGGAAAAATCCTTCATGTCGCTGCAGGCCTTTCAAAACAGCCCTCAGCTTGCACATTACACCGCCCTTCTCCTCTCGGGTGGTGGTGTGTGCCAGCAGTGTGCTTGTGTTCAAGATTGAGTTATGAGTGCATGTGTGTGTGTGTGTTTCCCTAGAGCCTATATTATATCAGAATATCGGACTATCCTTAGACTTCCTTACAATCATAATACCTAACATACACTATATTTCTGTTTTTTTAATCTTATCCTTCCATTCTTCCATAAACCACTGCCCTGTATTTGATTATATAGTTATATATTTTGGTTTGCAAGATGTGACCTTGATTTAAGATTTAGGATTTAGGACCTGTTTTTAGAGTTTTTTTTTTCTGAAGCTCACATTCATTTTACTAAAAAAAAAAAAAAGACACAATGATTTGACTTTTATCAAAGGAGGACATAATATAAGAGGTCGTTTACAAAACTATATCATTTATCATAGTAGATCATTTTCTTTCTCCTTGCATATTTTTTGTCACTGTGAACCGATGTCATCAGAACAGAAAAGTAGAGATCTTACTATTAATACAGTACATCATATAATTCACGTAGTTCTTTGTAAATAAAAACCAGAAGAAGTTCATTATTTTTTCGATTATTGAATATTTTCATAAAAAGTGGACTGAAGAAGTGAAGTAGTCTAAGGACAAGATGCACGGTCATTTTAAGTGAAACAGATGAGCGGCAGCTCAAGCTTTTTTTCATTTCAATAACTGATATTCAGCATCATGAATTTAGGAGATTGTGATTCTCAAAAGATAAGAACAAAAATGACAGGAAATCTAAAACATTTGCAGTAGCATTTTCTGATGTTTACATAAAATAGCTGATTTTTTCTTCTTAAACTCTTACTAGTAAAAAATAACCTATAAAGTATGTAGAGCATAATAAAAAAAAAAATATTGTTTAAGCAACAGCATCAGGACAAGTTGCTGAGAAAACTCATTTGGAAAACTGTAGTCTTTGTTTGCATGCGTCTCCTGTCTTTTTTTTTTTTTTCAACAGACACGCCCCCAGTGCCTCTTCACTATGCCCCGGTCTCAGCCAGACACTTCTACATGCCATGCTTCCAAAAGAACTTGTAAAAAAAAAAAAAAAAAAACAGTAAAGAAACCCCCAGAATAAACATTGCTAGTGCTTTATCAAAACGGAGACGCTTATTACTACCGAAGCCGATGAATTTAGAAACAGAATTAGCGACATTCCTAATGGTCAGGCGTGTAAACATAATCTGTTTGAATGAAAATAAGGTGTTTATTTGGATGAACAACCTTCATAGAAATGTATATAATGTTAACTAACTGCATCAAACTTCTGTGGCATTATTGATGAGTACTAGCCAACACCGGTCAGCTGAAAACCTCCTGAGAGCTCATGACAAAGACACGGTACAGTATATTAAAGTAAACTGGTCCAGCAGATAAAGTGAGGGAATGAATCAGGATTATTTCTCTGCTCAAATGTATGAACTGTAGTGAGGGGATGAAAATGACGTGAGAGAGAGAGAGAAATATCACAAGCCTCTTTTGTCTCAGGTTATGAGAGAGACTGATATGGATGATGGCGATGCTGAAAGTGAACATGTTGTAAGCTTGTAATTCTTTACAGCAGTGTCGTTTTTCTAGGTTAGATTATAAAAGGAGATTGTATTTCTGTACAGGAAACCGTTCTATCTATCTAACTATCTAACAGTCTGTCTGTCTGTCTATTAGACATGTCACAATTTCAGCATGTGAAGGGTTTCTGAGTAGTTTTCTTACACTTTATCTGCATTAGAATATCCAGACAGTGCTTTTAACGTCTTTATAATTATTTATTAAACTTTAGCTAGTTATCATTCCATGAGCATATAATGGTAATCCATCACTTTTTTTTTTTTTGCACCGTAGCATGTGAAATGTCAATTAATATTCCACAGGTCTGACTTCCAGAAACAGTAGCATACATCAAGAAAGGTAAAAAAAAAAAAAAAAAAAAAAAACATGGTGGCAACAAGTTAAAAGAAATCTCTCGTCTCATCTTTCATACCCAGCTTTGTTCTCGTTGCTACTGACGGGTGTTGATGGGTTCACGAATTCAAAGCTGTTTCTGTTATTTCAGGACAGGACAGACAAAGACAGACAAACACATTAAAACTGAAGAAAAGTGCCTTGCAATATTTGTCGCTGTCTTCACCTCAATCTGTGTTCGTTTCTTGTACAGTAGCGTGACTGTAAGTGTTTTTCAGGGCAGGAACTCGGAGCCTTTGAAGTGAAGATCACGACCTCAAGCTGCACTTTAACGCCTCTTCGGTCTTCCAGTTGTTTCTACCAAAAAAAAAAAAATTGTTTTCATGTTTTTTTTTTAGCCTGTTTTACATTTTGTCCAGTTTGTCCTGTGTGCTGCTCCACAGTCCCGCCTTGAGTCACGCAATAGGCGGAAACAGGTCAATAACAGGTGCTGAGTGACGGGTTATTTTAGGACGCTAAATGGCCTAAACAAACCAAAATAATAGACTTAGCTTCCCGGGTTCCTCACACGTTTCACTCCAGCCTCTGTGGACACAAAAGACCAAGGGGTAAGTTAGTGGAAGGGGGGGCAGGAGGACAATATCAAAGATTCGGAAGTGTTCGTGTTAGTCAGGCTTTGTGCTGTCAGAGTGAAACACCAACGCGGTGATTAATGCTGCTTACTTTATTCAAACGAAATACAGCTCAGATTAGTTACATCTACACCACAGCACTGTTGACATCTCGATTCTGATTCTGTCAGAAGGCGTTGATTAGTTTTCTATAACAGCAGCTCTGACAGTAGCACAAGCTCCAAATCACGGGGTTACGTTATGGTTTCCATACTGACAGCTCATTCACAGGGACTCGTACGGTTGAAGCTCCACATAGACGGATAAAAAAAAAAAAAACGTATGCAATTGGTGAAGTTTCTGTAAGGAGAAATGTGTTTATTTAACATTTATGGAAGGAGTTTCCAGTGTCAGTGCATTGTTAAAAAAAAAACAAACAGGCTGATGAGAGAATGAATGTTTAGAGGCTATAACAAGTGAGACAAGAACAAATGGATAAAAATTATAGATCACGCTCTAATATGTTTGAAAAATGTATCTTCTGCAAATTGCTGTGATAGAAGAGGAATACAGTGCATGGAGATGTGCGATCATTGGAAAATAATCAATGCTCTCATAGCAGCGACTCTTCATTACTAAATCAAGCACCAAATAAGAAAAGTGATAACGTTTGTCCAAGATGGCCTCTGAAACACTCCAGCTATAGCGTGAAGTTTTGTTATGTTTATAGATTACAGAAAGTCACACTGAAAAACTTGGGTCAATATTTAAATGTTACTTTAATAACGAATAAAGTTTCATTTATGAAATGGTTTAAATATTGTTTAATCCAAAATGACTTCTAAGGAAAAGCAATCAATTCTGTATGACACCAAAAACAAAAAAACAAAAAAAAAAAGCTGGGAGGTTACTCTTGTTGTTGTTGTTTTCTCTTTTCTTTTTTTAAAGGTTCTTTTTTTATTTCTTGATCAAAATATAATCATCCAGAGATCTACAGGTTTCCTTAGAGGCAAAAAAAAAAAAAAACCCAACCCCAAAAACCCCAAACCCCATCATCAAAGCAAACTGTAATCACAGACAATCATTCTTCCATTCGGCTAAAGTTTCAAAGAAAAAAGAAAAACTAAAATCTGAATTGGTGGCGATGATGTGGGGTAAAAGTCACGCGGTGCTTTATCGGTGTCAGAATGTGAGCGAAATAGAGGATCGATGTGAGCAGCAAGCCTCTCTTTCCTCTCTAATCACCTGCGCTGATTGTCAATTTAAAGCTATTATTTGTTTGATGAGGCCCCCTGACATGACTCTTCGTTCCAGGACAATCAGAGGGCCGGATGGCAGGGCCACCCCGGTGAAGGAGCTCCTGTCTGATTGGGGCGACTGGGAGACTAACGGACCCCATGCTGAGTGAGGAGCGGCCGGACCCTCGCCGAATTCCGAGATGACAACAAGGCCAAATCAGAGCCGTGAAATATGTGAATCTCTTTCTCTCGGGTCATGCTGTGAACGTTAACCCGCTCTGTGCTCTCTGACTCTGGCATTTTTCTTTTTATATAAAAGGTGATTATTATACAGTTTAACGCTCAGCCTGCACACATGATATAAAATAAGCATGCTACTATAGGAAGTGCTAGGCTATTATGTGATTTAGCATGCAGTGTTAAGCGGCTGGCGCCTAACAGGTGAGTTTGCATGTAATTTAGCTCTAAAGAACACCCTGAGTGTACTTTTAACCAGCATAAATTACTGCAATGTGATGTTGAGTGGAACCGATTACTGACATTTTGCACTGCATTTCAGTGCGAAGTGGCGTTTTTGTTTAAAAAAAAAAAAAAGGTACAGTGGTGAACGAACACGATGCTCCGAGTCTCCGTCTTCGCCTGTTTTGAAAAAAATTGTTTTTTCTTCTTTTTTCTACAACATGGCAGTGTTTACAAATAAAAGCAAAACATTGTTAAACAACAAGAACAAAAAAAAAGCAGGCGTATTTACTGTACACTCTTACTCACGTCATGGGATTTTTATGAATATGCAAATACAAACCGCCAGTCCTACATGCTCTGCCCCTCAGAAAACATTTATATACTTAAATACGCAAGGAATAAAACACTCCATGTGGTGCTGCTATAGGAAACTAATCAGTGACCGTGTGGTGTGATGAAGCATAGATGCCTTAACTATCCTGAAATTGATCATTTTCATATATCTGCTCATAAACGGGTTTAAAATCGCGTGTAACTGGTGATGATAAACGGAGTCTCAGTATCAGTGCTTTATATTTGTCAGAGATAAACATGAAACTTTCCTGACATCTTCAGACAGAGGAGTGACACGGCCAGCTCTTTTGCTGTCTTGGTAACTTTGAGAGGAAGAATAAAAAGAGAGGCTGGTAAGGGAACGCCTGTTTATAGCTGCTGTAACGTAACTGAGAACAGGAAAGAAGTTGTTTCATGGACGTTCTACAACATTAAATCTAACCATAACTAAGTAAATAAATAAACAGATTAATTAAAAGTATGATGCGTTATTGTTTAATTCATTAAAACAGTCTTCGTCGGCAGGTCGCTGTAGTTGAAAACACCGTGGTGTTCGAGGAAAAGGATCAACATTTGGGTGCTACTAGTAACTCTGCTTCATCACATCACCCTGTCGTGGTTTATTTTCCTCTAACAGCACAACATGCAGTGTTTTATTCCTTACGAAACAAATGGCACCATGTACCGCTTGATATAGTGCTAAGTTTTCAACTTTCAGCAGTCTGTGTGCGTATGATGTGGGGCTGATGGGAAATCTTCATGGTCCATGCACACACACACACACACACACACACACACACACACACACACACACACACACTGCACACCTGACTGACTCTACTGATGTGTGTGAAGTATGTCATGGAGCAGTGAAACACTTTCTGTATATTTGGTATCTCCTGAGTAGTGTGTGTTTATCTTGTCTTCGCTGGCACACTTGGCTTCATCTGTAAGCCCTTAAGCGCACACACACACACACACACACACACACACACACACACACACACACACACACACACACACACACACACACACACACTCTGTCCAACATGCCTCTATGGCACACTTTTTTTTTTTTTACCAGCATCTCTACTGACCTGAATATCATTTCAGCAGAACTTTTCAAATTTCAAGCCTGATTAAAACTCTTTACACCTGAGAGCTGTCGAATTCTGGACTCTGATTGGTCAGAAGGTGTTGATTAATTGTCTATAACAGCAGCTCTGACAGTAGTGCAGCTCCAAAACACAGCTTTATGTCTTCAATGTGCTCGTTATCGTCATTTGCTGACATGGTGACGTTTTCTGTATAGACATTTATTTAATATTTATTTTTATTTAATATTTGTAGAAGGAGACTCCAGCGTCAGCACTTTGTAACAGTCAGAGGTAAAGCTGCAACTTTAAAGTAATATATCAAGCTTTTTTTTTTTTCTTTTAACTTATTAACCTTTATGAGAGAGAAATTAGAGAAGTATTGTTAAAAGTTAAGACATTGCTAAATATACTGTAGTGCTAATCTGAGGTCTGTGGTTTATGATGCGCCGTGTCTGTTAACATGGACAAAACAGCATAAATAAAAAAAAATGTAGCTGTAGAGCTTGAAGGTGTCTTCATCAGCATCATGCTCAGGTAGGGGGCGTGGCCTAATGTTTAAAGGTGTAAATGTACAGAATGTTAGACAGATGAGATTCCTTTACCTATTATCCACATTAACACCAAACTAAAGATGCAAACCTCAGACACATCCTGTTTTAGTGACAATGTTGAAATTAAGAGGAAAGTTGTGTACTGTACATTGCATTCTGTTTTTAGCTTTCACTAGCATCACTAGCAAAAAAAAATGAAAGTTAGGTTGCTAATGCATGATAAAAGGAATTGAAATGTTTATTGACAATGGAGACCCAATGTGTGGAGCTCAGTGGAGCGTAAAAAGACGGCATTTTAATCTCACAATGTTGCAACTTTGAAAGCATTGGATCCGAACAGAAGAAATGCGGCCTTATCGGCGTATCTGTCAGCACGAGCTTCGCATGCAGGCACAGACAGAAGACAAACCCCTGACTCAGCAGCTCTATCTGTGTGCCGTCTGTAAATATGGGCTCTCTGTGTGTGTGTGTGTGTGTGTGTGTGTGTGTGTGTGTGTGTGTGTGTAATCTAAAATCTGAACAGAATAGAGAACAC
>JAOVYU010000029.1:1682848-1694675 GCA_025674565.1 Synodontis membranacea
ATAAAGAAATTATAAAGCTTGATTATTCAATAACCTACATTGTAAAAATCTCAATGAATGTACTTAGCCTTGTTGCTAGAGTGGTGCCTTTTTTGTTTTGTTTCAATAAGCCATTTTTTCTTATTTAGGAAGGTGAAAGTGTAACTGATTAGCTTTTAGAGCAAAGCTATAATTGTGTTTCTTAAGGTGCAATTATGTAGCTTCATTTGCTTTAAGGTATATGTTCAAGGTACAAAAGATGTTACATAGTAAAGGAAAAATTGGCCTTGTTTTTTTTTTAATGCAATATATTTATTTTTAAAGGAAATATGGGACCCGCTGTGCTCACTGTGGCAGGAACATCCACTCCAACGACTGGGTTCGCCGAGCCAAAGGGAACACTTACCATTTGGCCTGCTTCGCCTGCTTCTCCTGCAAACGTCAGCTGTCTACAGGAGAGGAGTTCGCTCTGGTGGACGAGCGAGTGCTCTGCCGTGTGCACTACGACCGCATGCTGGACAACCTGAAACGTGCCATGGAGAACGGTTAGACCTTTTCACACTTGTTTATACACACTGATTTAATCAAAACTGAGCTGGTAAGAGTTGAGTTCTCCAGTGACGTCCTGTGGGTTGGAACATGCAAGATTAAAGGATCCGAATAGGTAGTTATGATGAACTCAGAGAGAAATGGATTACATTCACAGCTAAAAAGGTTACAGTTGATTCAGATTCCCTGATTCTCATTCACATTTCATCAATCAGTATAATTTTCTTTCCTTATTTTTGAGCTAAAGAGAGAATTTTGTAAAAATGTGTAGTTCATATAAATGACTCCTATACATGAGGACTGAATTCAAGCATTATAAACTTGGCATTCAGTCAAATGATTCAGTGTTGGTTTTATAAACTATTCATGGCTTCTAAATCCCTGGGGAGCTCTTTTTGTTTATTCAATTTTTTTTTAAGTAAACATGCAGTTACTCATAAGTCTCGCTGTTACTTAAAGTACAGTTTCAAATTCTTCACACAAGTATGAAGTCTTAAATTTACTAAAAATACAAGACTCAAAAGAAGTGTTTGATCCTGATGGCAGACTGTTAGCTTGAGTATATTTCATGCATCTTGGGTATATTTTTGTTATTTCCAAAATATATCTACATATGCTAATATTTATGTTGAGTCTAAATTCTTAAAAAAAACTAAACAAAACTACACCCCTGTCTGAAGCTGTCTGATCGATCAAATGTTAGCTGGCATGAAAACTAGCCAACTGTCAATAGCTATAGCAGAGGCTACTGGTCTTTTATCATCTTCCAGGTTAAATATTTGTTGAGTAAATCTTGAGACCTTGAGTCAGCATTTGATGAAATGAAGGCAAGATGTGTTAATTAAAGCATGTTGGTTTTCAATTTGTTAAATATTACAGTTTTACAATTTTTTTGTATTGAAACTATTAGGTTTCATATAACGCGACACTGACGAACTCTTTTGGGAAAAGTCTCATTCTTGTCTTTACATCTGTTAAAGTTTAGATTTGTTAGGACTTTTGATTGCTTAGGACTTTTTGAAGCTTTCTGATGCTTAAAGTCACCTTATCACCTTGCAAATAATTTTCCATCCTGTAAGGTTAGTTTTTACTGGAGGTTTTTTTATTTAATTTTTTAAAAATAAAATTTCTATGTACATTATTTTTATGACCACTAAATTATTAGCTTAATTAAATTGGCTAATACAAGTCTAATGTATTAAACACACTTCTGTCTGAAGCTTTCTGACGCTTTCCAAAAATATGTTTAGAGAAACGTAGAGACTTTTGAAAATGTACTTGCGACGTTTCTTTTGAAATGTTGAAGGAAAAATTATTTATTTATTTATTTATTTTGACTTTGTACATGGGCAGTTAATATATTATTTATTTATCTTTGTACCTCTGGTGCTTAATAATGGAGTCATTTCCCAATGACTTTATATTTCCATCAAGGAAAAGGTGTGAATGTAGAAGGAGCTGTACCATCAGAACAGGAAGTAAACCAGCCCAAGCCGGCGAAGAGGGCGCGGACAAGCTTCACGGCTGACCAGTTGCAGGTTAGCGCTCACATTATTACTTTCTCATCTGTGCATCACCTTTATTTGCTCCAGATCTGGGTATCTTCATTATGAGATCTGAATATTGCTGTAAATATACAGTATGTCAGGATTCACGGAGTATTGTTGTAACCAGTACTTTTAAAATCCTATATGACTCACTAGACTGTACTGTGTTACTTATGAACTTCATCATTGTTCATTTTTTCGAAGTCTTTATATTTTTTAATAAATCATAAATCTGTAAGACAAAATATTGTGATTGTATTGTGGTGATGTTTTTGGCTCTACTCTCTTTCCTACATTAGTATTATTTATTGAGTGTGTGTGTGTGTGTGTGTGTGTGTGTGTTAGGTAATGCAGGCTCAGTTTGCTCAGGACAACAATCCAGACGCTCAGACGCTGCAGAAGCTGGCTGAAAGGACCGGACTTAGCCGCAGAGTTATTCAAGTAAGGAGGTGAAATTTATCTCGGAAATCCTACAGTCAAGTTTTAAAAAAGTAAATACTAAAACACCAGACTTTATTTTGGGACACAGAAGCCTCAGTAATTTGTAAATGGTGTCATTTACAATATTTGCAGTGTAATTTCTGTCAACTTGCCTGAGAAAACTTCCACTTTCTATATTTTTCTGATTCTGAGATTTTATATGGTCAGCCTATAAATGTCAACTTAATTAAATTTTCGTGATTTGGTTAATTTGGTGAATTAAAATCTGTGTGAAAAGTTCAGGTAGGAAAAGCTCTTTAGTAAATATGCAAAAGAAATCTGCACTCCAATGAGGCTGACATTTGAGAATCTGAATTATGCTCATAAAATAAATTTGTACTGATGGTCAAATTTATTTATTTAAAATATCAGGAGAAATTTGAATCCTGTATATTACAGTACTGTGTAAAAGTCTGCAAATGCAACTGCAATAAAATTCTGTAAAGATGATGCTAACGAAATTAACAAATATTAAACATGCAGTAAATATAAATAAACTAATGTCAATATTTAACCAAATGAGCCTTTTTTTTAATAGTATAAACTTTTAAATAGTTTTTTTTTTTTTTTTTTTTTTTTTTTAACCTTACATTTATTTATTTATTTATTTATTTGGAAGTAGAACCCAGGAGCCTTCATTATGCTTTTTGTCTGAAAAGTGGTCTCTTGTGTAATATGTTGCTTATTGACATATATTTTTCAAAAGCAGATTATTTTTTGGAAAAGTAATGCTTGGAAATCTAAAATGCCATTGTACTGACTCAGTAATACAGAATTCAGAAAATAAATATTGAACAATTTGTACTTACATTTTTTTTTGCACACTACTGTATTGTTTTGTTTTAGGTTTCTTATAATAAAACAAATAATAAATGAGTGTTAAAGATAAAGTACATATTAGGGTCAAAGATAATGTGTAGCTTTTTCACATCCAAAAGTGAGGTTTGATTATTTTACAAAAATATGCTAATACACAAACTTGGCAAAGATTTGGAGGTTGTCTTATGCTTTGGTACTTTATAATTCAGGGAAATTGTGACTGCTCTTAAGCTGAAACTTGAGCTCTGTATGTTTCCAACATTGATGCAAATTTGATTAAAGAGGAGGAAATCCAACCGTTTGTGATGCGCTTCTTATTCTGCTGCATGTTTGGTTCCTCAGGTTTGGTTTCAGAACTGCCGAGCACGTCATAAGAAGCACGTGAGTCCGAACCACTCGTCCTCGACGCCGGTGTCATCCCAGCAGCCGGGCAGACTGTCCCCACCTCTGATGGAGGAGCTGCAGTACACAGCGTTCACTCCGGTCGACACGCCCATGCTCACTACTCTGCACTCGTACATGGACGGTCAGTTCAACCCTGGTGTGTGTCTCACTTCTGTAACGTGTCCTCGATCCACACGGGGCGTAAAATGTGGATAAATTTCACACCATGATAAAGTTCTTAAGTAATTCAAAACAAGTGAAATCTGTTTTCTTTGTGTAGTAGATATTGGGTTTTTGTTGACTGGTGTGTAGTAAAATCACCAGCTTTCATATTCCTTTAATTAATGACCAGAGCTTCCTTTAGATTCCAAGTGATCTCTCCTTTTGTTTGTTAGTCTAGTCCCAAAGTAGACTCCACTTAAAATAGCCACGTTTTTAAATTACATTTAGTTATTTTAAATGCGAGTGCAATTATTTCACAGGTAAAAAATTCACTCTGATGAAGCTTTCCAACATTAAATCTTAAATGTGATCAGTTCTGCAAAAAAAAAGGAATATTAATGATGCCACACAGATTCACTTAAATTTATATACTTACTGACGTGTAAAACTTGCTGTTAATATTGTAATCTAGATCAATATATATTCAGCAAATGACCATTTTGCACTTGAAAGCTGTATTCTGGTCTAAGCATTTCCTAGAAACTAGTATTTTGTGCAGTAATGTCATAGAATATTAACATTCTGTTAAAATACTGTATATTGTCTTTGGCTCATGTATTTCAAACAATTTAGGATGTTTGTTTTATATTGTAGTAAAGAGCTAAAGTTTCCTAACCTGGCTAAAAAACTGAAATGTAGTAATTATATTATATTCCATTTCAATAATTTTTGTACACATCGCTATAAAACCTAACTGTCAGTTTTCAGTAAATTACACTTAAAACTTGCACATTACATATTTCCAGGGAGTGCATGCTTTTAAAAAATAATCTGTTATATTAATGTTCAGTTTGTATAGCTATTAGTTATGAGTTTAACTGGCCACTTGAATGTAATGGGTTTTACTACAAAAACTTTATAATAAATCATGTCAACTTGAATATTATGACAATTTTATAAGGATATTTTTTATATAGTAGGAGCAGCAGCTCAGGCCTTTACCCTTAACTGCTCAGTTGTGTAAATGAGATGTGTATTTGAAATCATTAAAGCTATGAAAAGCTTGTTTTAAAAATTTTCAGTAAATGTTGAATTCAATAGTTTGTTTCAGAAAATAGATATTAGTACTCTTGGTGTTTTTAATGTATTGTATTTAGTTTCAGCAACTGCTGTTTCTGGTTTCCCTCCATGCCATCCCATAACAGTATTTTTCTTCCCCAGTTCAGTCTCCGACGTCGCTAGTGTTCCAGCCTCTTTTGCCCCACTCGATGACACAGCTGCCCATCAGCCATGCCTGAGACAAACCCCGCCCACTGCATCCTCTCAACCAATCAGGTCAGAGTCTAGAGGAAAGCGTGAGGAACTTTTCATCGCTCTGTTGACTGTCTTGCACCATGACCCCTGTAACTCTTCTGTCTTTTCATGAGCATTTACTGAAGGATGGTCCAAGGAAAAAAAGCTTTTGCTGTTCTTGTGAATAGATGAATTTATTTTGTTTTTGTTTAATATATGAATATCTATATAACAGTTGAATACTATCACGTTTAATTTATTTGTTATATGTGACTGAGCACTTTGTTTTGAAATAAGTTTATGATGGAAGTCTTTGTTTTGTCGATGTACAGCTGCTTTTTTTTTTTTGTGGATGAATCACAATTAATTGGAAGCTGAACAAAATGCCAATAAAATGTTCAATGCTTATGGAACTTGTCTGAGTAACTGCATTCATTGTGCAAACACAATCTGATTGGTGGATGCTTTTGGTTATGCCTTTCCATGTCTTTTTTTCCAAACCTGCAAATTTTAAAAGTATAAAACACTCCTAGGTGCTGTGGATTAAAGAAGCAATTTTAGAAAATGGAGAGAAATTAAAACTATGGTGGCATGGTGGGGCAGAGCATCTCATTGTCATCTAATGGCTCCAGAAATCAGGGCATGGCTTATTTGATTAACAAGCGAACAAAACATTGAGTGCATGTAAATGTAAATGAACTTTCCAGATTTGCATTTTAACAAACTGCACTGCTATGACATCTCTCAGAAAACACACCAACAGAGCATTCTTTATCTCCCCCAGAATAAAAACACCAGGTGAGCCATACAATTGGCATACAAAAGTGAATGGACTGACAGTTGTGTGTTTAGCATCCAATATTAATGGAATCCCCTCAAAGCTCCACCCCTTCCTCCATTTCTCATCTGTTGGCCAGTTCTCTAGTCGAAACTAAATTTTTCCAGCTTGTAAGATGTGATGAAGGGGCATTTTGTGTTGTGGTAAACGGACTGTTTTGAGTTAATTCATATGAAATAGAAATCCATCAATGTCTGTTTGATTTAGCTAACTTTACACATCATTTAAATATATTTTTAGGTAGGCTTGGAAATTTTGCATTTTTCGGGGCAGATAGGAAAAAAAGATGCTGGCACTCTTGAGTAGCAAAAGATTAAACAGTGGAAATGTTAATCATGGGACCATTTCACAGTTTCTACAAGAAATTTTGGACAAACAATTTACCAAAGAACTACATAAAAATGCATCATATGAGCTTTTACTTCTCCCCTTTTCCCGGATTTGTATCTCCTGTTCCCTTGATTCCTCAGACTGCAGCAGGAGCAGAAGGTTGCTGTCTTATTGCTTTGTGGCTGCAATAACCAGCTGTTTCATACTGTAAAACATGACTTTCAATTGAAGGCACCTACTAAGAACTTTCCTCCAGTATTTATGTTAACATGATGTCAGCATGCCATCTAACAGCTAGCTAATTGGCTAAGATGTCTTACAAGTCATATGAAACATCTTTAGCTGGTTACAGTCATGTGGTTATAATGTTTCTTTCTTTAACTTTTTTAATTCTACATGAATTTGCTTTTTGGTGAAATTCCATCCACCATTTATTTTTATTCTGTTGCTTCATGGAAATGCTGCACAGATTTATGGGTAATAAATCAGGATACATTTAGGATACATCGATGAAGCCTTCAACTGAAGGCAATCTCAGGGGACAGGAAATGAGAGTTTTGAACAGTCCGTAACGCCTCGCTGATGTCAGTCACCGTCCTGAGAGGGTTTGAACGTACCCTGCATTTAACACACTAGTATTTATTAACTATAAATTGCAGACTTCAGTTGGTCTGAAAAAGGTATAATAGAGGAATCAGGAGTTTTGGGAATCACATGTGATTGCAGGTTAGTCAACTGCCATGTCAATCAAACACCATCTTTGAAAGTGGGCGTGTCTTGGCCATGCTGACTTACCAAATGCTAGATGTCTGGCTTGCGAGATTAGCTAATGTTGTGTTTGAATAGAAAATGTAACTAACAATTCCTAACAATTCCACAGCTAATGCTCTGGATAATGGCATGAACCAAGTTCTTATTATTTATCAAATAGCTTTTGAACGCAGATGAAATCAGTGTGGGGTTTGTTCCTGGTGAGTGTGAGCTCGTGCTCAGTCTTGTAACAGTAATTTAGTGCACTGTACTCGTACTGTTTATACAGCACACGTAACAAATTACACAGCTCTGTTCAGATATTAGCAGGTGCCAATTAGTGGTTTGAGGGTGCTGACAGAGTTTGTCTGAATCTGAATGAACAAAGCCGAGAGGTAAAGTGTGGAAAGATGTAAGGCTGGGAAAATCTGACACCCGGCATGAGGCGTTAGTATGTACACCCTGAATGACTGAGCACTGTGTGTTTCTTAGAGACACTTTGATTCAAAGGCTCATTCTTGATTTGCTCAAGCTTGCTGGTACAGATGAAGGATTTTGTCTTTATTTTCTCTGAAATTTTTGTGCTGGACTGTTTCTGTCTTAGCTCATTCTTCTCACAGTTGGACATGTAATGTGTTCTGAGATGCTTTTCTTCTCACCACGGTTGTAAAGAGAGGTTATATGAGTTTCTCGACTACCTGTCAGGATGTTTTTGTGTTTTTCCCTCCACTTTGTGCAAACTCTGTTTACTGTTGTGCGTTTAAATCACAAGAGATCAGTAGTTTCTGAAATACTAATATTAATGCATGATTTTGTGCACGGCCTTGCTGCGATATGATTGGCTGATTGAATAATTGCATAAATGAGCAGGTGTACAGGTGTTCCTTCTTATTAAAGCGGACAGTGTGTGTATATGGCTTTAAACTGCAACATGGTACACAAGGACATTTCATACACTGCATCAGCTGTGCTTCTGAATCTTAAAAAAAATATATTTTTATGAATTAATTTAATTGGTTAATTGTTCCAATTAATTTGTTACATATGGTTAATTTTCTGAGAGCTACAACAAACACTTAAATGGATTTTAAGCTGTATATATTACATAGACTTTAACATTTGAGCTTGAAACACATGCGCAATGTAGCCTAAACTGAAAAAAGAACAATTTGCCAATTTGCAAGTATTATATTGTATGTTAAATACTAAGAAGAATATTTTTTTCAATTTCCTAAATGAAGAAAAACACAGTACCTTTGTGTTTTTCTTGATGAAAGTCCATAGAAATACTGCTATTATAAAAAAGAGAAAGAAAGAAAGTAAATCACCTATTTTTTGTTGTTTTGTGCTTTACTTATGTCAAGAGAGCACTTGAACATTGAAGCTGAAACACCTCAGCCTTTTATGTGTGTGTGTTTGTGTACTCAGACATGTGGTTACCTTTCCTGGTTTTGCAATTACTCATACTACATTATTATTATTATTATTATTATTATTATTATCATTATTATTATTATTATCATTATTGACAGAATATAACTATTATAAAGCACTTCTTAAAAATGACTACTTAAAAATATCTTCTACTGTACATTAATATAAATATAATCACACACACACACACACACACACACACACACACATATATATATATATGAATGAGAGAATCATCCTTATAAATGGATGGAAAACTTAAATACAGGCTAATTTTTATTATGTGTACTGTAATGAAACTACACTTACATTACTTAATATTTTGACTGTTATTTATTTGGAAAAAAAAAATCACATTCCTGTTTTTCCTAGTAGTACAAAAGATACAAATACATCATAATCCCATCCCAAGACATACAAAAAAGCTTTTTTGCAATATTAACAAAGTGTAGCACTTAAACCCTACACCTCCCAATACAAAGGAACCCAAATGGCTTTGACATCCTTGTAGAGGAGACGGTCTGATTTCAAAAAGTTGCTTAGTGTGCACTATTTTCGAGTATATTTCCCATTAATGTTATTCAGAGTTGGTTTATGAACTCTTAAAAGGAAAGAAAATCTACTTGCATATGTCTCGGAGTGTGAGGAAAGGCAGGAAGCTGATGAGGAGAATTTGGGTGAGATATAGGGCTGTCTCTCAAACTGCTACCTATTCACTAATTGCACTGTACAGTCTTTAGGGGGTTCAAAACTCTTGATTCTTACTAGTTGACTAGAGTAGTTTCCCTAGTTAAAGCAGAAAAACATCATGATCCAGGATATTATTAACAACAGCAGTGAACTGATTTCTGAAAAAAAAAAAAGAAAAGAAAAGAGAACGAAAACTACACCACAGCGCCCTCTGGTGGACACCAGGTGAAAAAAGGTACATGCAGCAGTATAAAATATTTTAATAATTGTTTAATCTTTTTTAAAATAATAATTGTTTTAAATAATTGTTTCAAATTAACATGTTACAGTAATTAAGTACTATTTTGAAACATTTGTATTTTATTCAAATAGATATTTTATTAAATTTTTCTCATTTCCAAGAAAAAAAAAATATATTACTTTTTAGTCTTTCATGTTCATTTTGACCTTAACAAAGTAAACTTTTGTAAATTTGTTTGTTAAATTCACTAACTAGAACAGTTTTGTGAATTTGCTAACTTAGCTAGCTAATAAAGTTAATTTGTTTGTTAAATTAGCTAGCTAGTAAATTTTTTGTTAATTCAGCAAATTAGCCACCTAGTAAAATATTTTTTTTTTTGTTAGATTAGTTAGCTAGTAAAGTTTTGTGAATTTGTTTGCTAAATTAGCTAGCTAGTCAAGTTTTGTGAACTTATTAAATTGGCTAGATAGTCATTTTTTGTGAAATTGGTTTTTGAATTAGCTATCTAATTAACTTTTATGAATTTCCCTGGTAAATTGGCTAGCTAGTAAACTTTTGGGAATTTGTTTTTTAATCTTTGCTTGCAAGCACAGTTTGAATTTGTTAAATTAGCGAGTCAATGAATGTTTGTGAATTGATTTTTAGATTGACTAGCTTAATAAAATAGCTTAAATTAGCTAGGTTACTAGCTAACTTCACTAGCAAGTAAAGTTTTAAATTGTTTTGCTAGTAAAGTTTTGAGAATGTTTGTCAAATTATCTAGCTAGTTAACTTTTGTGAATTTATTTATTTCACTGTCTAGTAAAGCTTGAATTTGTTTGTTAAATTTCCTAGCTAGTAAAGTTTTGTGAATGTTAAATTAACTAGCTAGTAAGTTGTTTTTTTTTAAGTTGATGTTTTTGTTAAAATAGCTATATAGTCAAATTTGTTTGTTAAATTAGCTAGCTAAATAAAGTTTGTGTTTTTTTTCCTTGATAGAAGTAAAGTTTGAATTTGCCTGTTAAATTAGCTAGCTTGTAACATTTTGTGAATGTTTATTAAATTTACTACCTAGTCAAGTTCTGTGATTTTGTTAAGTTAGCTAACTAATTAACTTTTGGGAATTAGATACATTCTCTAGCCAGTAAATTTTGAATTTGTTTGTTATATTAGCCAACTAGTAAAATGTTTGTGAATTTGTTTGCTAAATTTGCTAGCTAGTAAAGTATTGTTTGTTAAATTAGCTAGCTTGTTAATGTTTGCGAATTTATTTGTTCATTTAGCACATTAGGTACAGTTTTGTAAGTTTGTTAAATTAGCTAGCTAGTTAATGTTTGTGAATTTGTTTATTGTCGCTAGCTGGAAAAGTTTGAAAATTTGTTAAAATTAGCCAGCTAGTAAGTTTTTGTGAATCTTGTGAAATGAGTTATTTAACTTTTGTGAATTACTGTGTAAAATTAAACTAGTTAGGTTTGTGAATTGGTTTTTAAAATTACTAGCTAGTCAAGTTTGGGGAATTTGCTGCTTAAATGTACCAGTGTAACCATTCTATAATCTGTACCAAACGTGCACGTGATCCAAAATTATTAATGCAGGATTTAAAAAAAAAAAAAACCACTTTTAAATAGTAGTTTATGCAACAACATGAAATCCTTTTATGACCTGCTTTACTAAAAATAAATCAGTGGTGTTTGCTCTGTCAATATTAAACATCAGCTTAAAAATAATTACTCAAGTAATGTATTTGTCACATCTTCCAGCTTCTAATTACAGTTTGTTGCTGTTTGTATTTATGACTTTTATTTTGGATAGAACTGTGCAGAACTGGCAACCCTGTACTGTAGAACACTTAGCAGAACCAGTGCTGGTGATCAGGTGATCACTATTTGAACCCAATAATTAACAAGAAACCAACTAATGGCATGCTTTTACAGGAAGGATGCCATTCATACTACCATGTACACTCTTGATAATGATAGATATAGGCTCCTTAAAAATAAATAAGCAAATAAACAAATAAACAAATATATATATAAATATAAAATAATCCAGCAATTCCCTTTGTTCCCAGTCAGAGAAAATAGGTTGTGAGTTTATTTATTTATTTATTTTTAATAATCTGATCTTAAATTTAAAAACCCAAACTAGCAGAATTGTGAACAATGTGCAGGAATATACCTGTACCCCATTTTAATAATATGAATAAAAATGTGGCTTCTATTCCCATTTAATTTTAATAAGCTATATGGAAAAAAAAATATGGTTTAAAATTATACTGCTATTGTAGAGTTTTATGTTAAAAAACACATATATTTTGATCTGTATCTATAGAATATACAATATACAATATAT
>JAOVYU010000029.1:1745973-1767504 GCA_025674565.1 Synodontis membranacea
CCACTGCTCTAGAGTCCAGTGGCGGCGTGCTTTACACCACTGCATCCGACGCTTTGCATTGCACTTGGTGATGTATGACTTGGATGCAGTTGCTCAGCCATGGAAACCCATTCCATGAAACTCTCTACGAAATGTTCTTGAGCTAATCTGAAGGCCACATGAAGTTTGGAGGTTATTGTCATTCCCAATCACTTTCACTTTGTTATAATACCACTGACAGTTGACTGTCTAATATTTAGTAGCGAGGAAATTTCACGACTGGACTTCTTGCACAGGTGGCATCCTATCATGGTACCACTCTGGAATTCACTGAGCTCCTGAGAGCGACCCATCCTTTCACAAATGTTTGTAGAAGCAGTTTGAATGCCTAGGTGCTTGAAGTTATACACCTGTGGCCATGGAAGTGATTGGAACACCTGAATTTATGATTTTCGATGGGTGAGCGAATACTTTTGGCAATATAGTGTATATGACACGTTTGTTTATTATGTTCACTTATTTTCGCATGTTCACAGGTTTCATTTTCATGTGATTTTATGGCTTGGACAATTTTGAAAAAGTTTCATGAACTTTCAGGATGTAAGAAGATGAAAGACACAACATAATCACAGTGTGGATAAACAGATGCAAGAGTCCCGGTCCTCCCTTCCCGCAAACTCTCCGTTCATCATCAGTGTTGATACTGTCAGTTCATGAATCTTCTACATCCTCTGTTTGTCCAGGACGTACTTTTCACTTTATAGCTTGTGTGTTTATGATCGACAACAACAATGACATCAACAGGAACAAATCAATTTAGTAAATTCCCCCTCCCCCTCTCCCCAAACGATCTCTTTCCGCATTGAAATTGTAGCTTTGATAAGTGATGCCTGTCACTTTCCAATCTGATCAGCATTGCTAGGTCGAAAGTGCAAGAGATAACGCCCATATGTTTGAACTGCAATAATTGGGACACAATTAAATCTGAGCGGAGTCCACGGTCTGAGTAAGCAGAGCTTTAATCAGCTCTCAGATGCAATTTCCTGCAGGGATGAAGATCAGCGGCGTAATTACAGTGTCACTCTGGCTGCAGCCCAAACGCACCAACAAAGGAGGGTTAATTAAAATATCGAAACCGCTCTTGAAACCCTTATTACAAAGGGCTCAAGCTTAGAGTTTTTGTTTACCGTTCACACTCCAGCTGTTGGATGTTGCTGCATACGAAACTTATTTTCAACCAAGCCAGTCTTGACCATCGTGCTCCTACGTGGAAAAAAAAGAGAAAAAATCGTTACTGCGTGTTTTTTCTTTAAGATGACTGTGTTCATGACACGTCATCACACGTGAGCTGCATTTCGACATAAACTCAACTGACAATGTGTTTACGTGTAAAAAAAAAAAAAAGAAGAAGAAGAAGTAGAACGTGAAAACAAAAAAGTGTAGGTGAAGGTGTATTTCACGCATATTTTCAATACTTGTTCACGAAAAGGAACACGTGAAAACGAGTGTCGAAAACATCACATGAAATATCAGAGAACCGTCAGAGAAATAACACGAGGAAAGTCAACAAAATGTCAGCAAGATGTGTCGAGTATAAAGTACGAAGTGCCTATTTCACGTGTAAATTTCACACGTGACTCTTCAGAGTTCCTGTTTTATACATTTATAAAAAGTATATTTAATGTTATGGAACATCTTTGAAAGATCTCTTAAACACAGATCGTTCCTCCACCGGTCTCTGTCTTTTTTTTAATTTTTAAAGTTAATATGGTTCACTACAAAGCGTAAACTCAACTGTCCTGAAGATTTCTTTTGGGAAAACTTAACGCTGGAGGCTCCTTCCAGGAATGTTATTCAAACGTTTACAGAAAGCCACGCTGTAAAAGATCCAGCTCAAAGAGTCAACTCATTTGTGAACGACACATCGCTAGTGGTAAAAGCAAACTTCTTGAATGTTGTGAAACCTTGTTGTTTGATTCATGAAGCATTAATAACCTCAAGAATATTATTTAAAAAAAAAAAACTACAGATCTCTAGCTTAGAGGAAGCTGTAACGTTTGATCCGGTGTTCCAACCCACACTGACGTAGCTGAAAGCAGCCGTGCTGAGATAATTATTATGTGCAACACGAATTATAATTATTATTGATTAATCCTATTAGAGGTCCAGAGGGGGGCCTGATGTGTCTTGTATATTCCCATTATTGTTCCACCATCTTCAGCTTGCTGACTTGCCTGCAGGTGTGATCATACTCCATCACTTCTCAACAATGGACAGAGGTAAAATGAGAAGCTACATTTCAGAAGTGAAATGCCTCTGCTCCGCTTAAAATCGCAGCCTCGGTGCTTCGAACATCATTTCATCGCTGCGTATACCACTGTAATTTAATGAAATTTATTTAACAGAAGTCTGACTTGCGGCTCTTTTTAATTTTCATTTTGCACTTAGCAGGAACAGTTAATTTTGCACTTAGCAGGAATGGTGCTTTTATTTTTTTTTTTCCAAGTCCCTCTGAGACACATTTAGACCATTTTATGTTCCTCATATGAGCCCAATTATCATACATAATTAAAATTGTATCCGACTAAAATCTTACCCACACTTTAAAGAGATTAATTCTTATTTCCATAAAACACAACGGCCAAGTGGATCTTTGTGCCACTTAATGTAATGTAATAAACACATAGCGACTGTGCAGAAAAGATAAACAATTCAAGGGAGATTTTAGACAAGAAAAAGTTTTGTTGCTAAATTATTTTATTTTTTACTCAGCTTACATGAAGTTGCACTAAATGTTTTCCAATAACAGCACAGACATGTTTTGTTCCTCTTGTACTACAAGTAGCAGCAATTAATTTTATTTATTTCTTTATTTCTTTATTAAAGAATGACATGCCATACTTTTCTTATAGCTGCTTTAAACGAATTAAAAAAAAGAAGCAGCTTGTTGTTACCATGAAACCACGAAATTCCTACAGTGGTATGTTAGAAACGTTTCCAGAAACGTTACATAAACACAGAAAATGTCACCATATGCATAACTATATGTTTTAAAGGTTTGTGAAGCAGCCATACAAATTATTATTTGTTTATTATTCGCCTTATTATGTACATCATCATCCATACAAGCACCTGCGTTACTAAAGAAACAGTAACAAGTTGCAACAATTTTGTTAATATAAACCTGGGTTGTCACAGCCTCTGTTCAAGAAAATGAATCTTCTGAACCAATCAGAATCCAGAATTCAACAAGTATAAATAAAAGTAAACCACGTCTTGTTAGACTAGGATTAACATGCACCCCAAAGTTGCCAAATTCCTGTTACAGCCTCGATGCCAACTCGTCCATTACCGTATCAGCTTCAGACTGCTGGATCAGCTTGAAATCACCTCTGCCACTTTTCCCATCTCGGCACAAACACTTAATATGGCTGCGGCTTTGATGAACGGATGCTTCCTAATTGTGATGCGCTGCTCCAATTTTGCTGAGGACCAGCGAGCAGCGGATGGTGTGGCCCCAGCCGTACCGTCATGGACCCCAGAGGTCGGAAAATGCATTACCGGCCGTGTTTATGCTGGGTGAGTAGACAATTGGGATAATTACTCTTATTTTTCATCAAAGCTAGTGGACGCTGATGGAGGTAATTCTTCAAAATAGCCATGTACAGACGGATAGATAGCTGTTGATTTAGACTGGGCCCTGGTATCATCACCCTCCATCACATGTGTCATCACTAGACACTAGCTTTCTCTGCTTTTGTTCGGTAACACTTTATGCAATAATAAATGCAAAATGAGCATATTAAAATTTAAATTCTTATTATATCCATTTCAGCCAAGTTTCACAATCAACTACTGTAGGCATGACTTTTCATACTAAACCTTTTCAATCCTATTTTCAAAGAGATCATGGTTTTGTGTTTGTCACAAAAGTTTTTTTCATGTCATGATAGACAGCTAAGACAGCTAGCCATGTAAACATGCCAATGGACTCAAATTAAAGTAAGTAAGTAGTTTTAAAGTAAGATTAATTGTTCCCTTGACTTTAGTCTTGCTAGAAAAGATTGCTAGAAAGCTAGCTGATGTTCGTACAATCTCGTGTAATTGACAACTTCTGACTGGTATCACAACAATTAGTTGTCTCTCTTTATTATCTAGACTTACCACCAAAGTCCTAATTAGCTTTACTCTCTTGTCCATCCTCATGAACCTTGGTGGTCCAGCATGGTGATGGTTTGCTTCTAACATGTAGAGATGGCCATAAAAGTTGACATGCAGAGGACCCACATCTGCTTCATACAGAATAACCAATGGTGTCCCACAAGGCTCAGTGCTGGGACCTCTTCTGTTCTTCTTTTATACCAAATCTCTCAGTGAGGTCATATCATCACATGCAGTGCTGAAGACACTCAATTCATCCTGCTCTTTCCTTCCTCAGACACTCATGTTTCTGCATTGATCCATCCATCCATTTCATAATAGAAGGCAATCACAGGAAGACCGTGCTGCAGCTCTGGAGCTTCACTCCCACATCAGGATCTTGTGATTTCTACACTAGATCATAGTATCTGGCAATGACCACTAACTTGGGGCAGTCCTGCACTATCAACTATGCTTCTCACCTCACGCTGTTAACCTGCTAGGTTTCTTCTTACATAGGATCAGCAGGATCTGGTCATTTCTATCCACTCAGGTGCTTGTTCGGTCTCTTGTCTTCTCAAGACTGGACTACAACAACTAGTTTCCTGTAAATGCCACCCAAACCTTGCAACTGATCCAGAATGCAGTTGTACGACTTGTTTTCAACATCTGCTCGTTTTCACACACCACCTCATTTCTACATCATCTTCATTGGCTTCATTTAGCTTCAGATTTCCTACTAACCTGAAGGTTCTTATGCTCTTCTGCATACCCCTTCTGAGCCTCAAGCACGGCTTGACTTAATCCACCATCCGTCAAGATACAAGGAACACAACGATCAAGACTCTTCCTTCTCATGATTCCGGAACCCAGGTGGTTGATCGAATGATCTTTTCTCTGGCTGTCAAACTCAAACTGCTCAGTCTCCTTCTGGATGTCTTCACACTGAGACATACATTTACACCAAGCACTTAAATAAACTTATACTTTTATAACAATGCCTTGGCTTTCTTGCTGTACTAGCCTCTGTCTAACAGGGATTTGAACTCGATTGTGTTTTATCATGAGAATGCAAAGCAGGAATACATGAGGATGCATGTAAACCAGTACGCGGATTTCCTAGCAAGCTACACTGTTTGGATAATTAGCATATCATGCTATCATGCAAACTGCTAGACTGCTAGTTAATGTTATTATATTATGCAACCCTTTAGCCAAGATTACTAGCATGCTAATTACTGCTGGGACCAGCAACCAAGTAAGTTTGACAGCAAGCTAGCTAATGTTTTGTTACATTTATAATTATTGCATTAATTTAACAATCATCATTATTAAAATCAAAGCCTGAACCAGCTAATTTCATTACACCACTGCACGTAAGCAATTTGTCAAGCATTACTAGTTGCTGAGGTCTCTAGCAAGCTTGCTAATGCTTAGCTAAATCCTGTATCATTATATTACAACCAGGAACTTGAATTTAATCATCATTTTCATTAAAAGCAAGTGCTAGCAAGCTAGATAGCATTATTCTAAATGGTATGTTGTGTAAACCAAAAGGAAAGGTAGCTAGCAAGCTAGCTAACATTAAGCTAGCTAATATGATCAGGAGCAAAGTTGACTAGCAAATCTTAGCCCTTTAAATGTGCTAAAAAAAATAAGAAAGACACTTTTGTTTATGTTGCTTGAATATCCGCTGCCTCATGAATGGAACACAATCATGCTAACATCATCGCGCATGTTGAATATCATGACATAGCCGTTTATTAGCACTTTTTAAGTTTATCATGAAGTTGAATTCCGAACAAAATCACTCTGTTTAGACGTTTAAGGTCAAGGCAGGGATACCGATCTGGTAAAATCAAGCCTAGCGTGACCTTTTTGCCCAATGAAATGGAATTAAGGAAGACAACCTTTAGCTGAGAGCAAACCTTCCCCACCACCAGTCTGACATTTTGGAAGGTTAACTGTCAGCCTGAATGCTGGTGTGTTTCTGTAAATTAGGGCACAAATGATCAAAGCCCATAATTACTGATTAAACCAAATCAGATGCGCATTAGCAGCCGTCACGCTATCCAGCAACAGCCGTCATTTCTCTCAAGTCCGGAGCACGTCTCTGTCTTTTCTTTTCTGATATTACGCAACTCCTTTTTGTACGAGCGACGAAATTTCGGATCTCAAACTGAATTAATCTCATCTCCGAGAAGTGGGTTGAAGAGAAAATGTCAAATCGAGCCATTTGCATATTCTTCTATTAAAACTGATTGCATTAAAGATCTGGTTGGGAAAAAAAAAAAGGGATACTATTCATGGAAAAAAAAAGTGTAATTCCACGTCGTGATATCGCAAAGCTGGAAATGACTAAACCCTTTCTCATCTATGATGGCTCTGTCTTTTTTTGTCTAAATGAGAAGTGCTGTATCTGTTCACTCTCTCCACTGAAGAAGAACTATTACAGAACTGATGGGAAAATCACAGCCATCAATGTACCGAGGGGGGGGGGGGGGGGGTGATTATGGGTGGGTGTGAGTCTTGTTACAGCTTCAGTCTTTAAGAGTCCTTTGTAAAGTAAATCTTTTTAAAGTTTCAGTTTCCTTCCCGGTCGTGTTTACGAAAATGGATAAGATAGTTGTCAAAGGTAACACGAAGAACCTGGTTGGAAGCGAAAGCCTGTCGACGTTGCAAAAGTTTCAGCAAAACACAGTTGCTGAGTAAACGTAAAGAAATGCCGTTTAGGAAGGTCGGATGTGGATAATGTGACTCAGAGAAGAGGATTCTTGACAAAAACACAAAGATTAAACTAAACGATCTATTTAGTAGCTAGCTAATAGGCCAATTAAATGAAATTGATGAAGCTATTCATCAGTGTTAAAACCAGAGACAGTGCATGATTAGTACATATTATAATACGCATTATGTCCAAAAAAAAAAAATCATCTTCTTGGTAAAGATTTTAGAGAAAATCCCTATGAGATTCTTATAAAAGGTAAGTCAGTTTAATCGTTTATTTGCTAGTTGAGGGAAAAGATGCAAACCCGGTACATATTTGTGTGCTATTGGAGGCAAGGGCCACATTATTTATACCATTTATGTCAGATTTTAACAATCTTTTTAATCCACACCTTGCCGATGAGGGACTTCATGAGGACTTTGCTTAAAACTGACATATACATATAAATGCAGTATACTGTATCATAGGAATATCTGTCTGTCTGTCTGGTTATTTTTCATGTTTTAATGGCTAAAACGTGCTTAGCTTCTGTTCTAATTAAACCAAAGACACTCGATGGACCTCGGCATCTTAAAGAGTGATCGTCGGAAGAACTTTTATAGAGCGATCGTTTTCACAAACTCACCTCTGGATGGTAATGGTTTGTATATTGCAGGTAAGCCGACTTCCTTCAAAAGGAGCTGCCGCTTTCTCTCAGGCACTTTGTAGTCCATTAAACCCACAGCACATCCACTCTCGGCTCAAAATGAGTTCCTGATTGGCACCGTGTACGCCATCCGTCTCGTCATAAAGCAGACACCGGCGAGTTTTCGGCTTTAGCACCTAAAGCTCTTAGCGAGCTCGGTGTATAGAGAATAGCTGATTTCTCCGCACAAAAGAAATGGCTAAATTGTTAATAAATCTATTACAGGGTGACAAGACAATAAAGACAAGTAAGAGTCAGCCTTATGCTTTGCGCATTTCTCAGACTGACTTGAAAGGCGCACATTGCTTTTCCTGTCCACTCTTGTCTCTCGCCAAGTCGATTGCATTGACTTAACGGTTATCATTTTCTAGATTGCTCCCTCTCTCTGAATAATAACTTCTGCGGCTATCAGCGTGCTCCTGTGAATAGAGTGCATAATACATCAGATTGGTGGTCTTCAGAATAATGAGACGTGACTCATGAGACCTGCCGCCCGGCGTCCTCCTCTTCAGATCCTCTCTGAGGATCATGGGAAGTTTCTAGAAGGATCACATGGAGAGAGAACTATCAATAGCACCCACACATCTGAGTTTCGTTTAGAAGCGTAATCAGATTATGAAGTACGATAACCGTATTAAAGTTTCTTCTACTCGGGCATCTTTCTTCCTTTTCTCTTTTTCCACAGATAAAGAATTTCTAGCACCAGAACAACATGACAGTATTGCTCAGTCCAGTTCATCATGGTACAGGTCCACATTTTGTACTGTGTATCTTGGTAACTGGTATCTTTTAAATGAAATGGCTAAATTGGTCTTTTATTTCATGAATTTATACAAAATGGAAAATAATAGTGAAATATAAGGAATGCAGAGGGGTGAGCAAAAGAAGTCCAGAACCAAATTTCTGAAAAAAAAGTAGCAATCAGGATTTGATTTCGTAGCAAACTTTGAACAAGACGTGGAGTGACATTAAAACTGTCATTTAAAAAAAAAATGGAAAGAATATGGCACACACGCAACTCTGCGAAGAACCAAAAAAGAGAAGAATTAAACAGAGAACCAACACTGCGAAAACTGAAATCTTAACAAGCCAAAATATCTCGAAAAGAAATAACGAATCTTGTTTTTTTTTTTCTTTTTCTTTTTAAGAACAACTGACTTAACAACATTTATATGTCTAAGATAAATACTTTGGTTTTACGAAACCATAACAAGTCAAAATTTCTCACTATATTGGCAGATAATTTTTCCTTGATTCCAGTGTCTATTTTCTTGTTTTGGTTTTATTTATCTTATTTTCTTTAACAATGATTTTTTTTTTTTTTTGCAGTGAACCAACATTCCAAGGCTTGGGTTTTCAGCAAACGTTGTGCTGTGCAATGAGATCAAAAATATTTTTCATTGCTGAATTATTGCTACATTTGTAGCATCTCCAACATTTTTATGCGAACTCCAACTGGACATAGTAATAATAATAATAATTTTGTGAACTACTTCCCATTACTTCCGAATTCTGGATATTTTTTTTTATAGATTTATGACGTTTACTGTAAGTTAGGCCAATTAATTTCCAAACTGCATTGTGTAGAAAGTTCAACGGGGGTGAATACTTATGCAAGACTGCGTATGAGTAACTAGTGGGGAGAATAACACAATTTTGAGATACGAAGCTAGACACCAGTGGTCGCTAAAACATTAACACCTATTTTGTCGCCTAATGGACCTTCCTACTTAACCTCATAGCTCATGAGACGTAAAAGGCTTATAATGTTCGCCCTTTATTACCCAGCCTCCTTTCTTTTCCTTTTCCAAATACCGATTATTATTCATGCAATTTTAGGGTGATTAAGACGTCCGTCCTTTTCTGATGAGACCACGAATTCTTTTTGCATACATTTTAGGAGTCAGGAGCCTTCGGATTACAGAAGTCAGAGTGTCTCTTGTGTCTTCTTTGGATTGCGTCACACAGCCCGAAGGCCTGAAAACCAACTGCGGAGCCCTCGTCTTTCTCTATCTCTTTCTTTCTCATCCATCAGTAGTCCATTTTCAGGTTTAGACACAATCGCCAGAAGAATCACTCACACCTTCTAAACCCACTCAGGCTATTTTCATCAGGTTCGTGATTCATGTTGAGTGTTTAAGTGCAATAACACTGAGTTGTTGGAGAGTCACTCAACATTTCGGTCTTTATTTTCATCCAACAGAAATCTGTGTGTGTGTGTGTGTGTGTGTGCTGGTCCTGAAAGATTGAGAGCAGGAAGAATTATTCATACAGTTAAATAATTACGCACATTAATGGCCTGTTATAATTTATCAGAGAACAAATGGTCTAATCATATATCAAATCATGGTCTCATAATGAGGCATTACACTAAGAATCTGGTTTGTGATGGAAGTTTAGCATTGATTGCCAAGTCAGATACATTTGTCAAAATTAGTACCTTGTAATTAGATATATTTCAACCCCTTTTTAAACAATTACCTGTTAAATCACACCGGCTTCGCTGGTTTAATGACAATAATGCTGCTGTAATGGTGTAAATGTGCTTTATATGGTTTGCTTTGGCCTTCCAGTTATTGCTTTTATTGTAATACTAACAATGTTTTGGACCGTGAAAGGCTCTTAAAAGAGCATAAAACAAGCACTGATTACACCAAAGGATGAACATTTGAGTAAAATATTTTATCAAGCTCTTTATTTATTTTTTTTTTACTTAGTTTAGTAAATGCCACTTTCTGAACGTTTCTAATGTCTAACAACCACAGCTGAAACAGGATTCTAAATATTTATTATATCTTTCTCTCTTAAATAATTGAACCACATTAAAATACACTCAATTCCAAAAGTATTAGCACCCTTAAAAAAAGAGGCAAAAATGATTTCTTTGTGATTGTTCGCATCCAACGACTAACCAGCTGCAAACGGAAGAATTGTTTTTTCATGTGTTAAATATGTCGATTCTCTGTTGATTTGTATCCACTAGATAAAATGTGAAATAAATCCATTGCACTGAAATACAGTCAACTTCAAATATATTGGCACCCTTGGAAAAAAAAAACATGTAATGTCTACAGTAAATGCTACACACAAGCAATAAAATTTGCCATGCAAACAAAAAGAGGCCATATTTACAATCTTTATAATAAGAGTAATACTCTAATTAGTGTTTTTTCCCCCACCAATGAACATATGCAGCAAAATTAATGGCACCCCATTACAAGAAAATGCTTAGCTGATCATGCTATCTATTGAATATTGTAGGGGTGCCAATAATTTTGAAGAATTTGCAGTAGTTAAAATAACGTTTTACATTTAGAAAAAAAATACTGTGTTAAAATAAACCCATATAGCATTACCATATGCTTAAGTGCACAAAGTTTTGAGTGTGTGATTTCATTCATTTAAATTAAGGATGCCAATAATTTTGCATTATGAAATGCACTTTTTTTGTTTAAAAAAAGAGAAAAAATATACTGTGTTATATAAATAAAACTATACAGCACTGGTATATGTAAAAACAAAATGTTTTGCCTTTTGCTCTATTTATATATTCATTTTAACGAAGGGTGCCAATAATTTTGGAGTTGATGACAAATTCTTTCTAGCAGGACGATATGAACGACTCCTTGTGACCTTCCATACTTAATTGTGCTGATCTTTACACTAAAGCATAAAAAATGTGCATTAAGGTCTCACGTCTTTTGCTTCGTCTTGTTTTCAGGTTTTGTTGTTTCTCGTCGTTTCAGAGAGACGTTTTTGTCTCATGGGCAACACACAGGGGTGTCAAGGTCTCTCCATCTGTATCTGAGTTGCAGGCAGATGGTCTGGATAATTATTTGATGCCTGAGGAAGACAGACATGCCGACTACCACATGACGAGACGTTACGATAGAATTAAAAGGCCCTGGAGCTGGCCACAGGGGTGGGACACGCTATGTAGGAGACCAAACCATAAATATTAGCACATGAATGTCGTCATGAGAGAAAGGACGAAGCGTTTCTTTGACATTGGGCAAAGTTTTTCTGCGAGTCATGCTCGAACGTTGCTTTTAAAAACCTCTCAAATCAAACTTGGAAACTTCGCCAACGACGTGAAAAAAAAAAATTCACCAAGACTTCTCGATCTTACAGCGGCCCTCTGAACATCGCATCTGATTCGTGAGTCATTCTCTTTAAATGACTCCTTTAATTTGGAATAAAAAATTTTTCAATCACAAATATAAGTATGGGTTCTTCCAATGTTCATTTGATTACTGAATATTGATAGCTTCTAACATTCTTAGCTTCTAGTTGGAACCTTTTCTGATAGTTTTAGGGTTTGAAACAAATTGAACCATTAAGGGTTTCCACGAAGAACTCTTAAGGGTTCTACATTTAAAGGACATAAATTGGGGTTCATTGGATCATTAAGGGTTCTTAGCTTCCAAGCAAGAAGAATGCTATAGCTGGAACACTTTCTGACAGAAAACCACTTTATTATAGGGTTCTATATAGAACCTTTAAGAGTTCTGGAGAGGAACAATCAAGGAACCTTTAAAGGGGTCTTAATGTACTAAGAGGGTACTGTATTGACTAGCTCTAACTCCTTTTCCATGGTGCATTATGAGGGGCTCTCTGAAGATTCACTTGATAATTAAGGGTTCTTAGATTCCTAAAGGAGTTCTACTGGAACCTTTTCTGATAGGGAAACACTTTTATGTTGGGTTTTACATTTAGTAAGAGTGGACACGCTAGCACGTGCGGGTTCTTTACAGGCTCAGAAACAACGTTCCAAGTGGAACCATTTTTTTCTGATAGGGAACCACACTGTTGTAGGGTTCTATATAGAACTATAACTGAAGAACCTTTACCCTTTAGACGTTCTTTAAGGGCTCACTTGATAATTAAGGGTTCGTAGCATCCTAAAAGGGTTCTACTGGAACCTTTTTTGATAGGGAAACACTTTTATGTTCGGTTTAACATTTAATAAGAGTGGACTAGTTAATTCATATGGGTTAGAAACAGAGTTCTAAGTGGAACCTTTCTGATAGGGAACCACACCGTTCTATATAGAACTATAACTGAAGAACCTTTAACTTTTAGGGGTTCTTTAAGGGCTCACTTGATAATTAAGGGTTCTTAGCGCAAAGTAAAAGGTTCTACTGGAATCTTTCTAATTTGTAGGGTTATAGATAGAGTATTTAATTGTTTCGATAAAGGGACAACCAAGGAACCCTTATGCGCTCCGAATTTAATACAAACGCAAGTCTAAATGCACAAATGTTAAACTTTTACGAGTTGATTAAGGGTTAATTGGAAAAGGGTTCTTAGCTTCCAAAAAAGCATAACGATCACGATTTATTCGTAATTATAATCTATTATTAAAAAGGCAATGATCATTTATTATTATAAAGTAATGCTCACGTATAATTAGAAATTATAGCTTCGTATTTCTCGTTACTAGCCATTTCATTCTTAACCGTAATCAACTCGTTATAGCGAGTCATATTTTTCTATCCTCAGATTTCATTTCCGACCTGAAAATAAAACTGTCCATGACACAACTGAGAGACCAACGATATTCATGACACAGCTGATACTTGGAAATGAATCATAACCCATTAAAAGCTACCGAAGTCGCAGCTTGCGTGTCATACTGCACAGGTTGCAGGGACGTGTCCTGTACTGTCAGAGAGGCAGCGTTTAAAATTAATTACAGCGGCCCGAGGGTAATATTAGAGCTCATTACTTCCTTGAGTCAGCGCACTGGCCTTATCCCGGGCCATATATTAAACCCTGTAGACTGACTTTTCAGCATCTGATAAATAAAGCTGCTTAATTAAATCCTCCAGTCGTCCGTCCAGGATTTGCATAGATTCAGCCACTATTTTAATTAGTCTCACTGTATTACACGTAGGTGGGGACCGTGACGAAGGTGACAAAACAGACATTATCATTTTCCGCATTGCCTGTTTGAAGATAATTACACTGCTGCGAGCCCTCCAGTTTTATTACAGAGCCTGTGTCTGCATGACCGCCATGTTGTAATTGCTCCCAAACTCCAGCTCTGTTTGCACTTCAAAGAAAGCGTCTGGAACAAAAAAAGGACAGCGGTCACGAACGACAGAAAGACGTCAGATCTTTGATTTTCCATGATGGGATGTGGGTTTTTTTTTTAATGTATTTCTTTTGGCGGTAAAGCAGTGTTAAGCTTTTAATGCATTAATTACCTAAACATATTATAAAAATGTATAGAAGGTTTAAAAAATTCTCATGATAATGAATTTGGTCTTTACTTAAAAAAAAACGCCCAAAACAATCAAATGAAAAAAGATACTGAAGATAGCAGTTGGCATGAAGTTAAAAAGAAAATGGGGTAAAAACTTTAATGCTGAAAAATATATGCAACGTGTAAAGATCAAAATGATCAGCATTTTAGATTTATATATTTATTCATTTATTTATCCTCAATTTATCTATTTACCCGTGCGGATAGTAATGAACATATCCTTCTGATTCACATGCTTACGAGAAACGATTTATTCATTTTTAATTTCTGATTAAGAGGCAGTTACTTTTTTCCCCGAGGATGGAATGTGCGTTTGATAAAGATTCAAAATTTATTACACCTCATATAATATTGGCATTATTTCATGATGAACAGGTGAATTTATTAAGCAAAGTGTGGAATGTTAAGTGTATAGTTTAATAAGCTTGACGTGTCGAATCAAGAGTCTAGAATAAAAAAAAAAAAAAAAAAACTAATATTTATATATGATCTCAGGCAGTTCATGTTTAGAGGCACCAATGAAGCTACGTCTTGTTTAAAAAAATAAAGCAAAAAAAAAAAAAAAAAAAAATGAAGCAAAAGCAGAGAGTTGTGTTATACTGACTAGCAGCGCTGGCTGCTGCACTTTCAAGCAATTTTTTAACAACTTATCCAGAGCATTTATGCTGAAATTTATGCTGATTCACGTAACACACACCTGAGCTGTCATTCAGCATGCTTCGTAAGAAGACGTGTAATCGCTCCTGTTCTGCGTCTCCTAGAAAAGGAACAAGATTCTTTCAGGTACAAATGTTTCCCGAATAAAGCGAAAATTCATCTCGATGATGCTTCGTGACGAGCTGTCCATAATGCCGAGTCTGTCAAGTTTAACTTCCAAAAAAAAAAAAATAAAAAGTTCTCCTTGCACTTCACTTTCTGGCCATTTTAAGGAACTTTCAACGATTTGTGCAAGCGAACACGCTAAGAAAGGCTTCAAAATAAATTCGCCTGCGAAAATGCCTTTCCAACAGGATCACTCATACTGTATGACTCGTGAATCATTTTCAAATGACTCTTAACCAATTGATTTGAAAAGCATCAGACGTTTCTAATCACAAAAACAAGTAGTTCTCCTTCGACAATTGATTCAATTATAAACGGTTCTTCCTAAAAGTGTTTACTGAAAAAAAAAAAACATCGTTAAATGGTTCTACATAGAACCTATAATAGAGGAACAACTAAACGATCCTTAAGCGTTTTATATTTTAAGTGTGAACAGAACTGTACTTGCAACTTGTTTCTCCCATGGTGTACTCTTAAGGGCCCTTAGCTTCCTAAAATAGTCCTTCTTGGAACCCTTTCTAACATTAAAGACCTTCAATGTCAGGTTCTACATAGAACCTTTATTTACAGGTTTCTGTAAGAGTCAACTGTACTTCATAGCTCCCAAAAAAAGGGTTCTACTTTCACCTTTTTTTTTTTTTTTTGAAAGTGGACAACTAGAGAACCCTTAAGTCTTCAAATGTAATATTTGTTATTAACATTTTTTATCCTATTTTTCCTTGTGTTGCTTCGTGCAAAGTATTAGCCCCCTCTAATGAAAATGGACCAGCGTTTGAACGAACAGGAGTATTCTTGCATCGATAGATGATGGCGAAGGGGTGCCAATACTTTGTGCCAAGCAAGAAAAGGCTGAAGTCTGTAGATGTACACTAACCCTTTCAGAGTGACCTATATGATAAACTGGCAACTCGACTAATGTTGTAAATCGAACCCTAGCACTGACGTCAGGTGAGGTTTGGCGTCGGTGAAAGTTTTTGAAAACTAAGTTTTATCCAAAAAAAAAAAAAAAAAAAAAACCCCCCAAACAAAAACAACAACCCTAAACTAAGCAAATTTTAAGTCGGGTTTTCCCAGTAAACATGACTTAATGACTATACTAAAATGTCAACATGGTGCTAATAGGAGGTGGCAACTTAGCGAGCACAAAGTGCAACACATCGCATCACCTGCAGAGACCGAATTAATGCAAACGAGATCCTTGAGCCCGAGAGCGAATCTGTTCATTTACTGCTTCAGCATCATTACGTGCTCCGTTATGAAAGCCAGCTCTGTGTGTTCTATTCAGAGACAAAAAGAGCCCTTTCGTGTGATTTTTTTTCTGCCTTTCTCAGTCATTTCTAAGAGTCGGAATTTATTCCCAGATTAGAAATTTGTTAAAACTAATACCTGGGTTTTTTTTTAAAGAAGTGCTTTTCTGAAACTGCAATATTTCCTCCTTCGCTCTTCGAATGTTCTTTCAAAGATGAAAACAAAGCCACCTTAACCAACCGACAATTTAATAATCATTCCTGATTTAAGACACCTTGAGTATTTTGAGCATTTATTATTACGCATTGCACCTCATTTCAGTTTCAGCATTTGCATGAACCTTTGAAAGTTTGCATACGTTGTTGATGAACACCCAGATCCCTGATTCTGATTCTGACTGGTCACATGATTCGTTTTCACGTGCTCGTTTCCGTAGTAACAGCTCATTGACAGGAAGTGGTTTGGCGTAGGCTACCGGTGCGTTTTCTCCAAGTAGATGCTTATTTACCCTAAAGCTGTTACGTTGTCGTTTTTAGACACCTTCAGGACAGACGGGTTTTACGCCTTTGCGCTCTTCATCTCTACGATATAACCACGTGTAACCGTAAACGGATAAAAAGTACGACGTGTCTTTTTTTATTAGTAGTAGTATTATTATTATTAATGTTATAATTCATTAATCATCCCGGTGTGTGCTGCAGCGCATGCGATATATTTTCGTTCTCTTGCCGGCAGGAGACTCATTTGACACTTGGGCACCATCTAGTGCACCATCCAGTAGGACACAAACTTTTGCACCATGTATAAAAGATCATCGCCGTGGTTACAGTGTACTGCACTTTATTTCATCACTTTCTCCAACAGTACTAGTGAGACATAAGTTCGAGATCTCGCGAGAAGGCAAGCCAACACCTTGAAAACTTCCTTTTAAGGAAAAACAAACAATCCCAGAGGGGAAAAAAAAAAAAAAAAAAAAAAGAAAGAAAGAAAGAAAAGAAAAGCAGCTCTTTATTACAATCAGGAAAAGAAAATTAAATTAAAGGTAGCGCGATGACGTCACACAACGTGCCTCAGTCATATATAACAGAGCGCATGCGGGGTTTCGACAGCATACCACTCAATCACCATGTGCCGTATTTACACTCCGTTTTCACGCATGCAGTGGACGGGGCAATGTGAACACGTGTCCCACGTGCGATGTTAAAACCAGAATCACCTGCTGTTTTTATTCTTAAAAAAAAGACACACCTAAAAATATTTTTCTCAAAAGAAAAAGAACAGATCAACAACATTCCCGCTCGATTAATCATCAAATCTCGGAAAACAAAGGGATTAAAGGGACAGTTTAGCGGAAAACAAACACACAATTTACTTTCTTACTTATTAAACGTAGTCGATCAGCAGAGACATGTTCAGTGACTGATGTTTTGCCCAGGACCGAAGTGAGCCATACCTTACGGGTTGTGCCGTAAACGGAAAAAGAATCGAAAACATTGTGGCGTGATGAAGCGGAAAACTTATCAACGTATTCTAAAAGCTGGAACGTCACGGTGCGGCCGTCGTGGAAAACTTGACTCTTGAACAAACCAGGAAGTGGACGCTGATATACTTCCACTGTAAACATAACTGTGTAAACAGACTGAATGAAATGAGATTACGGAGATCCGTGACCACGTCAGTCTGGATTTGATCATGTGATTAAGGAACGTTTCGGTGACGTAGACCGACCTACGCGCGCTAAACCTGTAGCTCCGGTGCAAAATCAAACACTAAACATGCCGTCTGATCGACAAAACGACGTCCTTTCGATCCCCGCCCCCCCCCCGCTAAAATAACTCTTTAAGTGACCGAGCTGACTAAACTGGCATGCACACTGAGGTATGATAGCGAAATGACGTTAGTATGAATATCTAGTACCCTTGCGTCCCCGTTTCAGAGTAGGCTGCCTAAGCAGGTGGAGATTGTGCTCCTGAGATAAAGCCTTCCCAAATTTTGGACATATTTCATGTGCGCTGCTGTCTGAGGATTTCAGAGTGATCATAGCTGTTATTTGGGACACGCCTAATGTCCGCTTCTTTAGTACTCAGGGATGCATCCATACCGAAACCGGTATCGTATATTCATCAAAAAAACAGGACCAACTTCCCATCATATCACGTGAAAGTACATGAGGTGAAAAGAAACTCCGGCATCTTCTTCCAACCTGATGAAACATCTCGCTGTTTAAACGCCGTCTTTAACGAGCGCTCAGAGAAGCTGGTCATTTAAATGAACCGTAATCGGTACCGATGCACCCCTACCAGCGCTGAAGTATACACAGAATGTACCCGAGGATCGTGAAACTACAGTTTGAGATAAATAACGGACAACGCGGCCACACCGAGAACCCGTCGTTTAACCGCGTCATCAAATATTACTCCAGGAGAAGTTACACGCTGTTAAAAGCTAAGCACGCACCCGTCGCCACTCGCGCTCACGCTCGAGCTGAAGCTAGCTCTTACGCCTGCGTGTCGAACACTGGTTCCTCCTTCAGAGAGTTCGGTCTGTAGTACCCGAACCGCCTGATCAGTTCTTGTTCTCGTCGAAGGCTGGCAGCTTTTTCACCACGGCGTCGTGGTCGATGCTGACGGTGGCGAGCACGCCGCCCGGGTTCTTCTCCGAGCCCCAATAATCGATCTCCTCTCCCTTCAGAGTGGTCATGTGACCGCCCAACGCTCTCAGAATGGCGTTCCCGGCGCAGATGTCCCACTTCTTGATGTACGTCACATGGATGTACATGTCTGCCTTGTCGTATTCTTCGTCAGAGGCGTCCAGCAGAGCGAGAACCTTATACCCTGAGAGGACAGACAGAGAAAGAGCAGAGATTTATTTTTTTATTATTATTATTTTGGACCAAAAGTTTGCGCGTCCAGTTGTGAATCCGTCAGAGACACACATCTGGCATAAGTACAGAAAAGCGTCATGCTGTTGTAGGAAAATAATCAACGACGGGGCTGTGAGATAAAGTGGAGACACTATTAACACCCTGAAGCTAATTATGACTCGTTATGAAAGAATAGCACGTCATAATTTTTATCTGTTTACTGTTACATTTAGCGACGTGGAACGTCCATGAAACTAGCTGAAGTCCTTGTGAATGTGTAACATGCACTACTACTGTCAGAGCCACCGTGATAGAAAATTAATCGACGTCTCCTCCTGGGGACCAATCGCACGCCAGTATCCTACAGCTCTGTATAAAGTTATTTATAAAGAATCATCCTCTCAACGACACATCACCGGTTGCCATGACAACTGCTAAATACCGTGATGTACGCTAAACTGTACTGGAGCACATTTTAAAACGTTTTTTTTTTCTGTCTCGCGGAAAGAAAATGAAACCGTGCAGCACCTGCGCCCCCTGCTGGTATGATCTCGGTGTTGTTCCCGAACGCCTGCTGAATGAAGCCTTTCACTTTGCCTGCGTGCGAGCGTGACACTATGACCTTGGGGGCGTTGGCGTTGTAGGAGTCTCGCGGTGCCACGTTTGCTCCTCCGCCCACCATCGCCCACGCTGAGGGAGGGAGACGAGGAACCAAGAGGGGAAAAAAAAAACAGAACAAGGAACAAACAAGGATTTAAACTTGAGTGACGGTGTTGACTGTTCAGGCAGCCTAAGCCTACACACACACACACACACACACACACACACACACACACACACACACACACAAATACACACCTGTGAAGCCAGTGAAAGGTTTGTGGATCACACCTACAACAGGTTCTCCATTCACAGCCACACACACCATGGTTGTGACATACTTCCTCAAGTTTTCTGTAGGATTAAAAAAAAAAAATTCCATGAGGATGGAAAAAAAAAAAAAAAAAAAGGAATACATCATTTTTTAAAAGCAGGTTTTTTCACCTCCGTCTCTCTTTCAATTTTCAGACTACACGACTACTAAGATCAAATCATAAAGCCTTAGAACAGTTTAGTACAAGCCAGGAACGTGAACACACACACCCGTGTACTCCTGCGTGGCATCGAGGGGGTCGATCCACACCATCACGCTCTCAGCAGGCACCACCTTCCCCTCTGGGATCTTCGACAGGACATCTTCCGGGATGTTCCGCGTCCATACAGTGGCCTCGCCTTCCGAGTTATCGTGTTCCTCCGAGTTCACCTGACAAACAACACGTTAAAAATTCAGGACTCTGATTGGTCACAAGGCGCTGATTCATTTTCTACAACAGCGTATTTATTGAGATGTTGATGTTTTCTGTAGGGAGATGTTTAGTGGACATTTACGGAAGAAGTCCCCAGTGCCTGCGCTTTGGAACAAAGTTAAATTAGTTTCCCGACATTGTCGGGAAGGAGAAGTGGCTCCTCTTGAACAGGACAAGCTGCGTTTGATTCGATTTCATGAAATCTGAAACGTAAACGATGTTTTAGCTTTTTTAATCGAACTGCTGAAGCCGTGCTGTCTTTACTTTACTGCTGCCGTCTGCTGCGAGCGTCTCCTAGGTCATGTATGAATAAATGCACAGTTCAATTCACACACACACACACACACACACACACACACACACACACACACACACACACACACACAGTGAGCTTTGTGCTGTAAAATGCAACCCGAATTCCTGAATAAACAAAGGATGCCATTTTGACAGCCTGTTTGTGTAGCTGTAATGGATTTCAGTCTACAAATGGGCGTATACATGAAGTGCTTATTTAAGCTTTAAGGATTTATTGCCTTCTTAAACACAAAACCTGCCAACAAAACCACAGCCTCGCATCATAACTCAAACAAATATGAGGGTTTTTATTTAATGGCTCTACAAAAAGAAATTATTTAACACTGAAAAAAACACCCAAACTTCTGTACATTTTTACATGTTACAATATTAAAGCTTGAGTACACATTTTAAACACAATCAGCTGCAGTTCTAAAACTACACACCGCTACAGATAAAATCTCACGTCCTGAAGTGCTTTATTCCTCCTGTACCACAGCAGTTTAACAGCTACTATACTGCTTTTATTTTTATTTTTTTATCTGAGATATGATTAATGATGTGGAATATCCATGAAACGTGTTCACTTACAGTATATCAGTTATAAACAGGTGCTCCCTCTCCAGTAGTTCTTTTCTCTCCTTATAGGTTAAAAAGTCAAAAAAAAAAAAAAAAAGTTTCTGTTGTCTGTTACGCTACCCGAGACACTGCAATGTGTGAAGACGCCGGTCCTGAAGACGTCGGAAAACTTCAAAGTTCAAAGCACTGACACTAGAGACTCCTTCCATAAAGGTTTGGTTTAAATGAGGTTTCCTAGATTGGACAGCTGGTCAGAATCATTATGAGAATTAGACTGCTGGTCAGTATTGATATTAGATTTGGATTGCCGGTCAGTATTGATATAAAGATTGGATTGCTGGCCAGTATTATGATGCAGATTGGACTGCTTGTCAGTATTGTGATGTAGATTGGATTTCTGGTCAGTATTGAAATTAGATTTGGATTGCTGGTCAGTATTGTGAAGATTAGATTGCTGGTCAGTATTATGATGTAGATTGGATTGCTGGTCAGTATTGATATGCAGATTGGATTTATGATTTATTGTGAAGATTAGATTTCTGGTCAGTATTGTGAAGATTGGATTTCTGGTCAGTATTG